>PVIU01003989.1:123775-134584 GCA_004026605.1 Ondatra zibethicus
ATTTTGCAGGAAAATGGATGGAACTAGAAAGCATTATTTTGAGTGAGGTAACCCAGACACAGAAAGACAATTATCACATGTACTCACTCATAGGTGGTTTTTAAACATAAGGCAAAGAAAACCATCTTACAAACCACAATCCCAGAGAATTGAGACAACAATACGGACACTAAGAGAGACTTACATAGATATAATCTACATGGGAAGTAGAAAGTAGAAAAAGACAAGATCTCCTGAATAAAAAATTGGGAGCATGGGGACCTTGGGGGAGGGTTATGGGAGGGAGGGGTGTGGCAGGGAGGGGAGTAGAGAAAAATGTAGATCTCAATAAATATCATGGGGAAAAATCTAAAAAAATAAATAAAAGACAAAAAATTAAAAAAGAAGTGACCTTGAGAAAAAAAAAAGAAAAAAAGAGTTTAAATCCCCAAAACACACATAAAAAGCCAGATGTGACTGTGTGTGTCTGCAGTCCCAACACTGGGAGGTAGAGATGGGTAGACCCCTAAGAGAACGCCTCAGGCTGGCCATCTTGCTAAAAGGACCAGCTTCTGGCTCAGTTAGGTTCCTGTCTCAAGGGTGTAAGACGGCAATTGACAGAGAAAACCCCAAGTCTTCCTTCTGCCCTCAGCATGTGCACACAGGCAGAGCATTCTACACATTCATGTGTGTTGGCAGAGGTTTCTGTCCTGCCCAATCCCTCAATAAACACACAGAAACTATATTATTTGCAGTACTGTTTGACCAATAGCTTAAGCATATTGCTAGCTAGCTCTTACATCAAGAATTAACCCATTTCCGGTATTTTATATTTTACCCTGAGGTGTGGTCTACCAGCAAGGTTCCAGCTGGCTGCTCGTGTCTTTTTCCTCTGGCAGCTCCATGGTGTCTCTTTGACTCCGCCTTCTTTCTCCCACCCCCAGCTCTACTCTACCCTATCACAGGCCAAGACAGAGTCTTTATTCATTAACCAATAAAAGCAACACATATACAGAAGGACCTCCCACACCACATGTGTATGCACCACACATGCAAGCATGCACACACATGCACACACACACCTTGTGCTAAAATGATATAAATTCTTTGGGCTGTGTTGTAGCCCAAATGATGAGCGCTTGATTGGCTAGTGTGAGGCACCTCTGGGATCCACTCTCACCATTGTAAAAAAGCAAAAAGACAAAACAGAACAAAATGCCTTAGTTCTTTTTGTACTTTTTGTTTTGTTTTGTTTTTTTGAGACAGGGTTTCTCTGTAGCTTTGGAGCCTGTCCTGGAACTTGCTCTGTAGGCCAGGCTGGCCTCGAACTCACAGAGATCCGCCTGCCTCTGCCTCCCGAGGGCTGGAATTAAAGGGAAAGGCATGCACTACCCCCCACCCGGTTTCTTTTTGTGCTTTTTAAAATTGTATTTTATTTTCTTATAATTTTTATTTGAATTAAATTCAAACATTAAAATGAGTGTTTCTTATTTTAACCCAGGCGATGCCCCGGACAGACACATCTGCTCTGTGCTGGGGGAGGATGCTTAACTGAGTGCTTCTTTCTTTCTTTTCTTTTTTTTTCTTTTTGGTTTTTCGAGACAGGGTTTCTCTGTAGCTTTGGAGCCTGTCCTGGAACTAGCTCTTGTAGACCAGGCTGGCCTCGAACTCACAGAGATCCACCTGCCTCTGCCTCCCGAGGGCTGGGATTAAAGGCATGCACCACCACTGCCCCGCTTAACTGAGTGTTTCTGGGTGCTGATGCAGTCTGGAAGAAAATTGAGAGCACCTAATTTTTTTTTAGGACCTGATATTTGTGGATTTGATATCAAGAAAGTTCATGTTATCTTATATTTCAAAAATCAGTATCATTCGAACAAGAAGCCGATCAGATGCAAGGTGAGCACACTAATGTCACAGTGAGCGAGCAGCTCTCTCCATCCGCCCTCATTCTCCTTCCCTCCCTTGCCCTCCTTTCCCTCCTTTATTCCTTTCTTTCTCTCCTTCATTTATTTCTTTTAAGATTGTTATTTTGGGTTTTTTTTGTTTTTTCTTTTTTTTTTGTTTTTGGTTTTTCGAGACAGGGTTTCTCTGTAGCTTTGGAGCCTGTCCTGGAACTAGCTCTTGTAGACCAGGCTGGCCTCGAACTCACAAAGATCCACCTGCCTCTGCCTCCCGAGTGCTGGGATTAAAGGCGTGTGCCACCACCGCCCAGCTAAGATTGTTATTTGTAATTGTGTGTGTATGTATGTGTGTGTACACACGTATTTGTGCACACAAATATTTGTTTTTGTTTTTTCAAGACAGGGTTTCTCTGTAGCTTTGGAGCCTGTCTTGGAACTAGCTCTTGTAGACCAGGCTGGCCTCGAACTCACAGAGATCCACCTGCCTCTGCCTCCCGAGGGCTGGGATTAAAGGCATGCACCACCACTGCCCGGCTCCTCATGCAGATTTTAAGAGAAATAAAAAGAGCTAGGCATTGTGGAATGGGCCTTTAGTTTCAGTACTAGGAATGCAGAGGCAGGAGGGTTTCTCTGAGTTTGAGGGCAGCCTGGTCTACACAGTGAGTTGCAGACCAATCAGGACTACATAGAGAGATCCTATTTCAAAAAGGAGAGGTGGGAGAAGAGCAAAGGAGCCAGACTTGCTTTGGGTGTGCATATCACACAGTCTTGGACTGCGTGTGTAAATGACTATAAAGCGATGGACAGAAACGCTATCCCCTGCCCCGGAAAATTTTAGCAGAAGATAAGGAAAGGCTACTTTAAAGGGTCTGTCCCAGAAGATGCCTCCCTGGCTGGGTGGCTAATAAATCCTTCCCACCACCCCTAGGCATTTTACTCCTTCTGAGGGGAGTGGGAAATACCATTTCTCTTCTGTCTAGTCTCTGCTGAATGGGGGCATCCATACCCCTTTAGTTAGAATACAACTCTCAGCCAGCGTGGTGGTGCACGCCTTTAATCCCAGCACTCAGGAGGCAGAGGCAAGTGGATCTTTGTGAGTTCTAGGCCAGCCTGGTCTACAAGTGTAACATGAGAGCCTGCTTGTTGGGATTTCTGTCCTGTCCAGTTCCCACAGTCATTAGGTCCCAAAGAAAATCACACAGAGGTCTCCAGAGGATTATGAACTGTTTGGCCCATTAGCTCAGGCTTCTTTTTAGCTCTTGTAGCTTATATTAACCCATTATCCCTATCTATATTAGCCACCTTTCTCAGCGGGGCAGGTCACATCCTGCTTCTTCGGTGATCTGGGCAGAACTGGGGAAAGAGCTTCCTTCTTCCCAGAATACTCATGTTCTTCTGGCCCCACCTTTACTTCCTGTCTGGTTTTCCCACCTATACTTCCTGCCTGGCCAATCAGCACTTATTTAAAACATGATTGACAGAATACAGACAATTATCCCACACCATACAAGAGCTAGTTCCAGGACAGGCTCCAAAGCTACAGAGAAACCCTGTCTTGAAAAACCAAAAATAAATAAATAAATAAAATTCTCCTGATCAGTCCTCGAATCAACAGAGGCAGGTAACACTGGCTGGGGCTTGAGGGCTTAGAGTGACACTGGAACTTGAGGACTTTGTGGGTTTGTTTCCATATTGAGACCAGGTCTCACATAGCCCAGGCTGGTCTTAAACTTCCTGTGTGTCCAAGGATGACCTTGAACTCCTGATCTTCCTGCTTCCATCTCCCAAGTGTCTGGCTTACTGGAGTGAGCTACCACATCAGCATATTGGTTTGGTTTTAAAGTCCTACACGAGCATAAGGCAGGTTGGGACAGTGCTATTGGGAAAGGCACGTGACCAGCTAGATCAGTGACTGAGTACAGAGATATGCTACCTCAGTATGGAAGGTGGAGAGCCATCGAGGAAGACATGCGACCTCAGTCCCCGGTCTCAACATGCAGGCACATACACATACAGGTGCCTCTACACACATATGCATTGTACACATACACACAGAGAAAAGAAACGTACAGGGTCTAGAGAGATGGCTGCTCATGCAAAGAACCTGGGTTTGCTCACAGCTCCCACACAGAGGCTCACAACCATCTGCAACTCCAATTCCAGCAAACAGAAACCATTTTCTGGCCTCTGCAGGCTGTGTTTATGGGGGGGGGGTTCATTATGTAACCCTGGTTAGCTTGGTCTTAAATTCACAGAGATCTGCCTTCCTCTGGCTCCCAAAAGCTGGGCATTAATGGTGTGCGCCACCACATCTAGGAAAATAATAGCTTTTAATAATTTGTAAGGCTGCTTTCTGTGTGCTTTTAAAAACATTCTTGTAGCCAGGCGGTGGTGGCGCATGCCTTTAATCCCAGCACCCAGGAGGCAGAGGCAGGTGGATCTCTGTGAGTTCGAGGCCAGCCTGGTCTACAAGAGCTAGTTCCAGGACAGGCTTCAAAGCTACAGAGAAATCCTGTCTCAAAACAAAAACCAAACCAAAAAAAAAAAAAAAAAACAAAAAAAAACCATTTTTGTGTTCTGTCCACTCAAAGGCAGAGAAAATCTTCCAAGAATATGACGGCATGAGGCTGCTTTTAGCGTGGTGAGCAGAGTCCTCCAGCCACATGTCACAGAATAGTTTTCACCAGCTTGAATATTATGGACTTTTCTCCGTAACCTGCTGCCAGAGGACCTTCCCTGCCTGCTTCCTCATATCAGCAAGGAGCTAGAACAGTGAAGAGCTCTATTAAAAACTGAAGACTAGGGAAAGAGATGGCTCAGGGGTTAAGCGTGCAGAGTACCTGAGTTCAGATCCCACCACACTTGTCAGGTGGCTCACAACTGCCTTACTCCACCATGTGGCGTCCAATGCCCTCTTCAAGCTTCCACAAGCATCTGTATGCATAAGCACACACACACACGCACACACTCACAGAAGCATGCACACACTAGAACTAGCTAGTTCTAGCTAGTCCTAGAACTAGTTCTGTAGACCAGGCTGACCTTGAACTCAGAGATCTGCCTGCCTCTGCCTCCTGAGTACGGGGATTAAAGGTGCGCTACACACACACACACACACACACACACACACACACACACACTTAACACAAAAAGAATCTAAGAACAAGGGGTTGGCAAGATGGTTCAGTGGGAAAAACTGTTGCAAGAGGAGCTCGGGCTGCGTTCCCGGTGCCTGGTTCCCGGCGCAGGGCCCCTCATTCTGTCCCGCCGGGCTCCCGGTCCGTACCCGAAATAATTACACGGAAACTGTACTCATTTAAATACTGCCTGGCCCATTATCTCCAGCCCCTTATTGGCTAACTCTCACATATTATTTTAGCCCATCTCCATTAATGTGTATCGCCACGTGAGTTGTGGCTTACCGGCATGATTCTAACCAGTGTCCACCTTGGGCCCGAGAAGCATGGCGTCTGCATCTGCCATACTGCCTTCTCTCTCACAGCATTCCGTTCTGTCTACTCCACCCACCTAAGGGCTGCCCTATCAAAAGGCCAAGGCAGTTTTCTTTATTTAACCAATGAAAGTAACACAAATACAGAAGACCCTCCTACACCAAAAAACCACCAAACTGACAACCTGAGGTTGAATCCTGAAGCCCACATGGTGGAAGGAGAGACTCGACTTCCAAAGCTTCTAGTCTGTTCTGACCTCCATACTCTAAGGATGCACAGATACACATTGATACAAATATATATTATACAAATATATATATTATCATTATATTATAAGTATATCTGATATGTATTATATATTCAGAGGACTAGGTTTCTAGCCCAGATTCTGATGCTAGAAAGTTCCAGAACCGTCCTCATATGACCTCTGGCTCCCAGTGCCCTGTCAGGAGTCCGGGTTTACAGCAGAGATTCTGTCAACTTTCTAACTGTGAAGTCTGAAGATAAGGCAGTGAGACGGTACAGTGGGTAAGAGTTCTTGCTGCCAAATCTGAAACCTGAGTTCAATTCCTGGGCCTTACATGGTAGAAGAAGAAAACCCAAAAGTCCTCTGACCTCCATCTACCAAAGAAAATGTAATAAAAAGAAATCTGGAGAGATGTGGGAGGGGCCTAGAAAGACAAGTTGAAAATGTCATTGTATTTTTTTTTTTTTAGCTCAGATAAAAGGATGACTTTGGCTGGACAGTGTGGCCTTTAGTCCCAGCACTCTGGAGGCAGAGACAGGTGGATCTCTGTGAGTTTGAGGCCAGCCTGCTTTACAGAAGGAGTTCCAGGACAGCCAGGGCTATGCAGAGAAACCCTATCTCGAAACAGCAACAACAACAAAAAAGTTGACTTTGGCATTTTATGGTGTTGAAATGTAAAATTATAAACCTGTGAGCTCCAGCATAAACAACCAAAACCAATTTGTAATCTCAGCACTCAGGTTGAGGTAGCAGGATCACCATGGGTTCCAGGCCAGCCTGGGCTATAGAGTGAAACCCTATCTTAAAAGATATCAAAAAACTCAGGGAGAGGCAGGGTGTGGTGACTGGCACCTGGATGAAGCAGGAGGGCAGTTGTCAGTTGGAGGTATATGGAGTGAGCCACTGTCTCAAAAGGGACAAAGGTGGGCTCGGGAAGGTGCTCCGGGAAGGAACTGCTTGTTGAAGCAGCCCAAGAACTTGAGTTTGAGCACCGGCCTGTAAACCCAGTGCTGAGGTCTGTGTCGTAAGGAGACAGCAGTTAGTCTAGCCAAGTTGTTGAGCTCCAGACACCTGTGTCTGAAAATAAGGTGGGCAGCAATAGTGGGAGAAACCTGACCCCAACCTCTGGCCTCCACACAAATGCGCACAAAACAAAACAGAAAAACTTACTGGCTTGCTATGTAGTTGAAAATAATACTAGACTCCTAATTCCCCTGCCTCCATTTCCCAAGTACTGGCCTTAGAGCTGTGAGCCATAACCAGCATGTTGGTTTGGGCTTTAAGGCAGGGTCTTGCACTGTAGCTCAGGCTAGTCAGAGACTTGTGGTCTCCCTGCCTCAGCCTCCCAAAGGCTAGGGGCAGAGGCTTGTGCCACCCCCAACACACCCAGCACTGTTTTATCTGTGCTGCCCTCCGTGTGTGTATTGTGTGTGTGTAGGTCAGAGGGCAGCTTGTGGGAGTCATTTCTCTCCTTCCACCAATGTGGGTCCTATGGATTGCATTTGGGTCACCAGGCTTGGTGGCAAGTGCCTTCCCCCACTGAGCCATCTCCCACCCCTGGTTCCTGTTTTAAAGTACACATCTGGACACACAATAAAAGTGTTCCTCACTGTGGCTTCTGTGCAGGTTGATGGCTTCACCCACCTCTACACCCTGATTTTAAGGCCAGATCTTTCTTATGAGGTGAAAGTTGACGGCCAGTCCATTGAGTCCGGCAGCATTGAGTATGACTGGAACCTGACATCACTGAAGAAAGCAGAAACTCCATCAGCAGAGTCTAGGGACTGGGACCAGGCAGATGGTAGCAGAGCCCAGGTAGGTGGGCCACAGCCTGGAGATGCGGTGAGAGTCCCTCAGGGCCTCCCTGCACTGTATCCCTGCCCACACAGACCTCTCTCCCTGAGGACTGGGCACACACTCAAGGGACTGCAGAAACAATTTTAATGGGGTGTTTGTTTTTCACAGAGACTCACTGTGTAGCCCTGACTGACCAGGAGTTTAGTATGTAGACCAGGTTGGCCTCGAACTCACAGAAGTCGGCCTGCCTCTGCCTCACAGGTGCTGGCACTAAAGGTGTGTGCCACCAGGCCTGGCCATTGTGGGATTTTAGTTACACAGATATTAGGTCCAATGCAGGGACAGGCTCTCACAGGGAATAATAATAGCCCAAGATAGTTTGCTTCTGGCCTGTAGCTTTCTGGTGCTCCATAGTCATGAGATTTCTATGCAGCTTTCCCCCCTTCATTCCCTGCTCCCACCCTAAAATTAGCTGAAGAGAGCAAAACCCTCATCATGGCCACAACACAAACTGACAGACAAACAAAAGCCAGGCAGTGCACACTTGGTGGGATTGGCAATCCTACATACAGCCTTGGTGTTTTTGTTAGGGTGACTATCACTGTGATGAAACTCCACGGACAAAGCAACTTGGGGAGGAAAGGGTTCCATTGCTGAAGGAAGTCAGGACAGGAACTCACGCACGGAAGGAACCTGGAGGCAGGGGCTGATGCAGAGGCCTTGGAAGGTGCTGCTTATGGGCTTGCTCCTCCTGGTTTGCTCAACCTGCTATTTTTTCTGTTTGTTTTTGAGACAGGGTTTCTATAAGTACCTCTAGAGCTCACTCTGTAGACCAGGTTGGCCCCAAATTCACAGAGATCTGACTCTGCCTCCTGAGCACTGAGACTAGAGGAATGTGTCACCACTTCCTGACTCAGCCTGCTTTCTTTTTTTTTATTTTATTGATATTTATTGAGCTCTACATTTTTCTTTCTTTCTGAGATTCCAGCCTCATGGCAGAGGAACCAGCTGTAGCCATGTTTATTGCCACAACTCTATGGTGTTTCAAGGTCACTGCCAGCAAGCAAGCTGCAGCAGTGTGTTCACAAACCACACTCAAATGCTGCATAGTTGGACCGCCTGCCTGAAAGAGTCAGAGTTTGCCCTGGCAAGACAACCCAGAAAGCTGGCATTTTAAAATGGCGCAGCTTTTTTCCTGCTACAGCTGAAAACCAAAAAGCATGGGGTCAACTTTTTATCAAAACTATTTAAGTGTTTTGTGGCAGGACCTCTTAAAAGAGCTGCAAGGTTTTACAGCTAAAACTGATTCAGGAAGCCTCTCTTAAATGAGAGCGCTTTCCTCTAGCAAGCAGAGCCCACCTGAGAAAATTCTGCTATTAAGAATCCATGCTTAACCCTGTTCTTTTTTACCTAGAATAACTTCCCAAGCTCTTTCAGGCTTTTTGTGGATGCAGTTGTCCACGTGGGCATCATTTGTTGGTGGGGTTTCTGTCCTGCCCAGTTCCTGCAATTGTTGAGTTCCAAAGAAATCATACAGAGGTCTACATTAGGTTATAAACTGATTGGTCCATTATCTCAGGCTTCTTATTAACTTGTATAACTTATATTAGCCCATTATTCTTGTCTATGCTAG
Organism: Ondatra zibethicus; assembly: GCA_004026605.1. Lineage (NCBI taxonomy): Eukaryota > Metazoa > Chordata > Mammalia > Rodentia > Cricetidae > Ondatra > Ondatra zibethicus. The sequence continues at coordinate 132,788 of PVIU01003989.1, forward strand.
CCACATGGCTCAGTACCTTTTTTCAGTGAGGCAGTCACATCTTGCTTCTTCTGTGGCGGGCTCACTTGGAGGCATTTTCTTGTTTTTGGATTTTAGAGACAGGGTTTCTCTGTAGTTTTTGGTGCCTGTCCTGGAACTAGCTCTTTTAGACCAGGCTGGCCTTGAACTCCCAGAGATCTGCCTGCCTCTGCCTCCCAAGTGCTGGGATTAAAGGCATGCACCACCACCGCCCAACTATGGAGGCATTTTTTTTAATATTTTTATGGTTTATTTGACTTTATTTTTTTAAGATTTATTTATTTATTATGTATACAACATTCTGCCTCTATGTATGCCCGCATGCCAGAAGAGGGTGCCAGATCTCATTACAGATGGTTGTGAGCCACCATGTGGTTGCTGGGAATCGAACTCAGGACCTCTGGAAGAGCAGCCAGTGCTCTTAACCACTGAGCCATCTCTCCAGCCCCTATTTGACTTTATTTTATGTGCATTGGTGTGAAGGTGTCAGATCCCCTGCAACTGGATCTTCAGATAGTTGTGAGCTGCCATGTGGGTGCTGGGAATTGAACACGGTTCCTCTGGAAGAGCAGTCAGTGCTCTTAACCATTGGGCCATATCTCCAGCCCCTGGAGGCATTTTCTTTTTCTTTTTCTTTTTTTTGGCTTGTTTCTTTTCTTTTTTTTATTTATTTTTTAATTTTTATTTTTCTCTGCTCCCCTCCCTGCCACACCCCTCCCTCCCTCAACCCTCCCCCAAGGTCCCCGTGCTCCCAATTTATTCAGGAGATCTTGTCTTTTTATACTTTCTACTTCCCACGTAGATTATATCTATGTAAGTCTCTCTTAGTGTCCGTATTGTTGTCTCAATTCTCTGGGATTGTGGTTTGTAAGATGGTTTTCTTTGCCTTATGTTTAAAAACAACCTATGAATGAGTACATGTGATAATTGTCTTTCTGTGTCTGGGTTACTTCACTCAAAATAATGCTTTCTAGTTCCATCCATTTTCCTGCAAAATTTAGGCTGTCGTTATTTTTTTCTGCTGTGTAGTACTCCATTGTGTAAATGTACCACATTTTTTTTTATCCATTCTTCGATCGAGGGGCATTTAGGTTGTTTCCAGTTTCTGGCTATGACAAATAAAGCTGCTATGAACATAGTTGAGCACATGTCCTTGTGGCACGATTGAGCATCTTTTGGCTATATACCCAAAAGTGGTATTACTGGGTCTTGAGGAAGGTTGTTTCCTAATTTTCTGAGAAATTGCCACACTGACATCCATAGGGGTTGTACCAGCTTGCATTCCCACCAGCAATGCAGAAGTGTTCCCTTTTCTCCACAGCCTCTCCAGCATAAGTTGTCATCAGTGTTTTTGATGTTGGCCATTCTTACAGGTATAAGATGGAGTCTCAGAGTTGTTTTGATTTGCATTTCTCTGATGACTAAGGATGCTGAACATTTCCTTAAGTGTCTTTCAGCCATTTTAGATTCCTCTGTTGAGAGTTCTCTGTTTAGGTCTGTGCTCCATTTTTTTTATTGGATTATGTGTTCTTTTGTTGTCCAATTTCTTGAGTTCCTTGTATATTTTAGAGATCAGACCGCTGTCTGATGTGGGATTAGTGAAGATCTTTTCCCATTCTGTAGGCTGGCGTTCTATCTTGTTGACCATGTCCTTTGCTTTACAGAAGCTTTTCAGTTTCAGGAGGTCCCATTTATTAATTGTTTCTCTCAGTGTCTGTGCTGCTGGGGTTCTATTTAGGAAGTGGTTCCCTGTGCCAATGCGTTCAAGCGTACTTCCCA
>PVIU01003990.1:0-134535 GCA_004026605.1 Ondatra zibethicus
AGACATGTCTCATTGTCATGAAAAGCCCTAAGTTATTAAAACATTAAATGCTATGTTCTGTAGTCTTTGAAAGATATGAAGAATGCCTATCTGAAATATATCTATGCACATCTAGAAAATCTAACATGACTACAAGCTTGACTATTATCAATGATTATCCATTAACAACCTATATTTTTTAATTATACATTACATTTTTAAATGAACTACACAGTCACAATACCTTAATCAAGATCAGAAATACATATATATGACAAAATTGACCTTAAATTTATATCAATAAAGCAAAATTTATACCAATGTAAATTATCCACATCTATATCATCTCCCCCTTTAAATTTAAATTTAAAGAACATTTATAAACAATAATTGGGAATATGGGCATACACGTTGAGGCGCCAATCTGTAGCAATGAGGGGCTCGGGCTGCGTTCCCGGTGCCGGGCCCCTTGTGCCATTCGGCTCCCAGTGTGTACCCGAAATGATTACATGGAAACTGTATTTATTTAAATGCTGCCTGGCCCATTAGCTCTAGCCCCTTATTGGCTAACTCTCACATATTATTTTAGCCCATCTCCATTAATGTGTATCGCCACTTGAGTGGTGGCTTACTGGCATGAGTCTAACCCGTGTCCATCTTGTGCTGGAAAAGCATGGCGTCTGCTACACTGCCTTCTCTCTCACAGCATTCTGTTCTGTCTACTCTGCCCACCTAAGGGCTGTCCTACCAAAAGGCCAAGGCAGTTTTCTTTATTTAACCAATGAGGGCAATATACAAACAGAAGACCCTCCTACACCAACATAGCTACCGCTGCTTTTAAAAACAAAAGAGACCATGCCCCAGTAGGCTGGTATCTTAAAGGCTATTGGTTGAAGAAGTGGAAGTAGTTCCCGCAGCACCTCTCCCTTTTGTTTAAGTAAGAGAGTTCCAAACCCCATACAAAACAATATCTATTAGGAACAGATATCAAGTATAAGATTAGAATTACAATCAGCATAAACAATATTAAGCAAGGAACATATGCTAAATGTTTTTATAAACATTCTATCCTAAGGAGTCTAGGTCTTGCATTGGAGGTGGCTTGGCTAGACCATGAGAGGACGGTAACTATGATTATCTAATCTTCAACCCTATTGAAGGCCTGAGAAGGGAGATAATATTACTTGAGCAGGCAGGAAGTACAATCAAGTAGCTTTCAAAGTGAGCAATATATAACAGAGACAATTAGCTACCTAAGCAATCACCCAAAGTCTCATTTTGCAACGTTGAAGCGACCAACTTTGGCTATGGCCTAGAACAACTGAAAGACCATTTTCAAAGGCAAGAAATTTTTCAAAACCATCTTACCCTTTCTTGGCAAGATTTGACAGTCCTGTTTATCCATTTCTGGATACTATATCTTGTCAGTGGTTGAGGCATGGGCATTTCTTTGCCCAAAGGCCAGTTTTTGCCAAGAAGAAAACAGGCTCCAAGTGGAGTGTCTTCGGTGCTCAACATTCTCTCGGGAATAGACTGCCACTGCCAGGAGCAATTATGCCTCATGTCAACAAAACCCTAAGTTATTTAAATGCCATGTTCCACAGATCCTTGAAGTGGTTGAAGATTATCTATCTATATAGAATATAATCTCTATGTACCTAAAGAACCTGATTAGTCTAACTATAAATATGACAAACATAGATGACTATTGATCTATAATTCTTAATACCTATCTAACTTAAAGACTAAGACAATAAATAACTGTGCAATAAATGAGGACAATGACCTCCAAATGTAAACAATGTACAAGTATCTTGATCAGAGGCAGAAATGTACACTGCAATATGGTAAATATATATATATATATGTATCAATACATAAAAAATGTTTTAAACAGAGGTAGAAGCATGTATGCATACAATATTCAATATAATTTAACTTTGTATCAATATACAAGAATCTATACCAATGTAATTGCCTGTAAATAATAACTCACAAATATCAATCTATTAACCCATCATCCAATTTTTTCTTTTTTTTTTTCAAAAAGCGCTTCTCTCATCCGACATCAGGTCATCTGACTCTGACCCCATGGGTAGGAGACTTTGATAGGCCCAGACTAGTTGTTTTATCTTGTTGGGAAAAGTAACCTCTGTAATATAATATAAAAAGGGCTTAATTTTCATTATTTAGCAGATTTTATGTTTTTCCCCCTAGGGTCCACTTTCAGGTATAAACACAGACAAATGCTTGGATTTTTCCATTGGTGTAAGTTTAGCAAAATAAACCATTATTGTATGTTCAGTCTTAAAAATTGGGTCTCATGATGTGTTACAACAGTATTTGAAATCCCATTTGTATTGCTATGATAAAATTGCTAACTATAAGCATCTTAGTGAAAAATAGGATTTATGTGATTTACAATTCTAGGTTTATAGTTCATCATTAAAAGAAATTCAAGCAGGGATTTGAAGCAGGTCATATCACACCTACAATCAAGAATAGAAATAAGCTGGACCTGGTGGTTCAAATGTTTAATTCTCAGGATGCAAAGGCAATGTAGGTCTTTATGAGTTAGAGGCTTAGTTGGTCTATATGGCAAGTTCAAGGCTAGCCAGAGTTACATGGTGAAACTCCATCTCAAAAAAGAAAAAAAAAGAGTAGAAATAAATAAATGCATGCATTCTTGCTTGCTTCTTACTTGCTTGCTTTTTTTTTTCTTACACTGTTCAGAATTCTCAGCCTAGGGAATAGTTCCACCCACAATGGACTATGTCTTCCTTTATCAGTTAATAATCAAGACTGCCTCCCCAAGACTTCAGTCAAACTAGTTCTGGCTAATTTCTCAAATGAGGCTCTCTTCTGAGGTCCTTCTATGCTGTAGGAGGTTCTTCTGTCTATGTGTTGCTTTCATTGGTTGAATAAAGAAACTACCTTGGCCTTTTGATAGGGTAGAACTTAGATAGGTGGAGTAGATGGAACTGGATGCTGGGAAGAAGGGCGGTGTGGCAGATGCCATGTAGCTCCTGCCTGAGACTAGTTAGAATCTTTCCTGGTAAGCCACGACCTCATGGTGTTACACAGATTGGTAGGAATGGGTTAGAGCAGGATGTGAGAGTTGGCCAAGGAGAGGCTTGATATAATGGCCCAGGCAGTAATTTAATTAATACAATTTCTGTGTGATTATTTCAGATGTAAGCTAGCTGAGTAGGACGGAACAAAGGGGCCCTGCACTCCCTTACAACACTTCTAGGTTATGTCAAGTTAACAGATAAACTAATCAGTATCAAATAACTATTGAAAAATTCTGAACAGGGAGACAAATATGCGAGGGAATATAACCATTTAAAAGATCGATAATAACTGAATGTGGCATTGTGAATTTAGTTTGATAAGTCCCATGAAAAAGAAATTAAAACCTTCTCATTTCTATATGTGATAAATATATTCCGATTGTTTAAATGTATTTATTGACTAGAAGATGAAAGAAAAGCAAGCAATGTTAAATGAAATATGAACTATAAAAGATAGGGGTTGAAAATAAATCACTTGTTCTCTTCTTGCAAATAAGCTATCAAACATGTTTTCAGATTATAACAGAAATAATAATTTATTGAGGCAATGAAATAAATTTTGAACACAAGCCATGGAAAAGCTTTGGAAGTTTTTATCAAAGCTTATAAAGAAGAAGATGGCATCATCTGATACCGTGAGGACACTTTGTAACATTTTGCTGATCTGACACAAAACACTGGCATTGGTTAAGTTAGCAGGAAACATACACTGCACTAGTGGAAATGGGGCCTTTTTGACAAAGTGGTTAATGAGGCTCATCAATCAATACAATTAAATATAAGTAAAATGGGGCTATCAAATTGTGAAAACACACTTAAATTGCACAACCTAGGTGTTTCATGACAGATAATTGATGGCACTGTGCCTGTGGTGTTGTATGTGTGGTACCTGCTTGTATTAGTATGAGTATGGGTATTTGGGGGTGTATGTGTTTTGAATGTTGAGGCCAGAGGTTGATATAAGGTATTGTTACTCTATTGCTATCCCAATAAAGTTCCCTACTAATCTCATAGCATCCCTAAATTCATATACTACTGTAGAAGTTAGCTCGATTCGGGAAATAACCAGGCTATCTAAAAGATAAAACAATTGTATTTTTATTTATTATAAGGGGAAAACTCAAGAAACAGGAATGAGAAGTCCAAGCTCAGCTGTGCTACGAAGGAACCACTCAGAGGGAGGGCACCTGGGCCACATGCCATTTTTCTCCCAGTCCCAGAAAACCACTCCCTAACTTGGTCCCACCTCTTAAAGATAACTGGTTGGCAAAGATTCCCCATCATACTACCACCAATAACAACTTGTGAAATTAAAATATATTCTTTAAAATATTCATTAAAGTATTTCTGTTGAGTGATCTGAGGCATGTTAATGAACTTGAGTTTGTCCACAAACACTGCCAGAAAAAATTCACATAGTAAATATAGTCACTTGAACATGTTGTTATTTAAGCATGCCACAGACTTCTTAAAGTGGCCCATAGTTACATGAAACATCTACCAAAATAAAACTGTTAGGTTTTTTATTAGATACATTAATTTTTATTTTATAGGTATGGGTGTTTTACCTGCAGATACGACTATGCTTCTGTAGGCTAAAAGAGTGTGTGGAATATCCACTAGAACTTGAGCTACAGATGGTTGTACATCGTCATATAGGTGTTAGGAATTACACCCAAGTCTTCTGCAAGAGCAAGAAGTCAGCAGAGCTATCTCTCTAGCCCTCTGTGTTAAATCAGTGTTTTTTTTTAAAAAAAAAAAAACTTTTTTTTAAATTTGCAAGTTTTTTATAATAAAGTTCACCAAAAATAAATAATTAAAAATCTTTTAATATTTGCATATTTTGAAAGTTTATCATTTACTTCCTTTCTCTTTCTAAATAAAAATGTACCTAATAATTAACGTTCCTTTTGTTATTTTGTAATTTTTATATAGGGTCTGCAGAAATGTGTGTTCTAACCCTACCAATACATCCTTTGACATAATACTTGTAGGCTAGGTAATCTGACATTTTTTAAAAACATTGTAAAAGTGAGGTTTGATAAAAAAAAAATTTAAAATATAGTAACATGTGATGGTACATGCCTATAATTCTGTTAAGAAAAAGACAGAGGCAGGTGGAGTTTCAGGCTAACCTGTACTATATAGTTATATTATATTTAAAAACAACCCAAACAAACAAAGAATCACAGCTTCACACAAGCTAACCAAGTACTACAGCACTGAATTGTGATACCAGCCCCATCTAATAATCTACTTATTCTTTATACTTCATAGTTTCATAGCTCTTGAAAGATGTAATTACAACTCCTCTGAACAAATAGCATTGCTTTAGTTTGCTTTACTAAAATAAAAGTGCAAATCCAAAGTAACAGAACTATATCTCTTTAAATAAAATTATTAACAAAAATGACCCCTGGCTTGATTCAGCGTTACACATAATTCAACAGTAGTCTACCAGAAGGAGAGGTCACACATTTCCCAACCTGAGTCATGGAAAGCCATATAATCAGTAAACTCAGTACCAAAGGAGAGGAGATAGCATCCTCTCTTCCAGGTTACTTCTGTGTGAAGCCACATAGTCATCTCTGGATGCTGTACCACCTGTATCTCAATAGTATGCTTTTTGTAACTTATTCAATGAGATTTATTTAAATGGTTGAATCCCAAGACAGAGCTTTTAATAGTGAAAAAAGGGTTTCTATGACTTGCTATGACTGTAACAATAATCTCTGCTTTGATCAAAGTCAATAATTTGATGTGCATGTTAAATAATAAATGGAATAAAATTTTTAAAGGTGAATATTGTGCATTGCTAAAGATCACTTATAGAAGTTACCAACAAAAACAGTAATACTTATTTTTCTACACAGACATACTTCAAAATAAATCTCTTGGATACATGTAGTCATCTGCCATATGCTTACCTAGAAAATTCTTTATTGAATGACTTAAATCTTCCCCCCTAAAAAATTTCAGAGCCCCAAGATGAGAAAAGAAAAAGGAACACAAGGAGAAATAAAGGAGATGAAAGATGTGCAAGAGCAGGAAGGTGTAGCCCACATAACTAGGCATTATTTTTTCATGAAAAAAAATCAAGATTAAAAACAAGGACCAGAGCCAGGTGGTGGTGGCTCACACCTTTAATTCCAGCACTCAGGAGGCAGAGGCAGGCAGATCTCTGTTAGTTCAAGGCCATCCTGGTCTAAAAGAGCTAGTTCTAGGACAGGCTCCAAAGCTACAGAGAAACCCTGTCTCTATAAACCAAAAATAAATAAATAAATAGTCAAAGATCAGAAGGAGAAAAAACAAACAGTAATATACAGTGAACCAACAATAAACACACTCTTTTAAAAAGGGACTCATATTAGTGGGTTGCACATTTTCTTTTAAATGATATTTAATTAAATTACTTATCAATGGATTACATTTTTCAAAATAACAGACCTTGGGCATGTACCTGACAACCTAGCACCTACAAGAGACAGAGGATTCGAGGGGTAGGCTTGTTAGCTAGACTAGCCTAATCCAGGAGTTCCAGATTCTGTCAATAATGTGGAAAGTCATCAAGAAAGACACACCTAACCAAAGTCTGGCCTTCACATACACATGCATGCACCCACACACTGAAGAACATATACACACACTCCCACATAGAATATTGAGAAAGTAGTGCTACTTTGAAAATAAGAGTATCCCAGTAAACCTTGTAAGATCATTTTTCTAAAGTATAAAGAAATATCCTTGCTAAAACAATATTATCTACAAGTCCACATTTGTACACATTTACTCTGATGGCTGTTGTTTAAAAAGTGATTAAAGAGAAAAATCACTCCACCTTACTTTTCTCTCCTAAATGACTAATTATATTTTAATTATGTTATTATTCCCTTGCAATTTCTATGATTTTCTTTTTAGAAACTACATTTCTGGTGAAGCTAATTTTTGTTTAGATTTAGCATGCCCATTCAAATAACATGTTTAAACTCTTCATTAATTATGGATTTTACATATTTTTAAACAGTAAATGTGCAGTATCCTTTTTATTGTACATATCATTTCACTTAATCATAGGATTAATAAAATAGCATTCTGAGGTCATTGTGTCATGATCCCATTTTACAACTAAGGAAATTGCAACACCATGAGATTAATATTAACTTGTAATAGAACAAACCTTACATCACAATCCAAGTGGGCTGACCTCAGAGTCAATGACCCTAAACATTACACCTACTTCCTCTCTGTCCCTTATCAATACATCATTTCCTTCTGGCTCACCTTGCATATCCCATAGCATGGAGAGTTAGCTATTTTCTCATGTTGAACTAATGGGGGCTTCCAGAGATGGGATCTTGTGTCAAGAAACTGCCTGTCCTCTTGAAAAACATTTCTAACTTCAATTACTAAATTACTAACTTCAAGAATATTAAGCTTATTCTTATCTTTTATAAAACTGAATTAAATCTTCTATGAGTTCCTACACCCAACATAGACTAATGACAGTCTAATATCTGTCATTTGGGTGACAAAGTTGCTCTTTACATATTGGATATCCATAACAGAAAAATAAAAAGGAGTGGGGGAAAGGCCATGAAGCCAGCTTTGCTTATGAATCTTTCTGCTATTCAGTTTGAAGCTGCAGGACAGCTTCAAAAGAGCCCTTTGGTTGCAACATCCTTTTTAAGGTCAGCATCTTAACAAAAACATTCACACAGAGAGAACTTAACTTCCGCCACAGCCAAGTATGAATATATTAAAAGTTCTTATTTTCCTAAATAATTGGTTTTATTAGACATATAAAAATAAAATAGATTAAATCACAGTACATAATAGAAGATTATGGTGCACGGTACATAAATGTAACCATCTGGACTCAGACTAAGGAGAGCAAAATATGTTTTTTGCTGATATGTTCTTGTCTAAACAGATGCTTCAGAGCCCACATGGAGAATATGAACCTCTTAGAATAACATGTTTGAGGACCAGCACTAGAATTATCAACCACAAATGACTGTTCACTGAATCTAATGAAATTGCAAATAACAATGGGATTTCAAAGTGTTTTAACAATGGAAACAGTTGTAACCCGCCTCCATAACACTGTTATATCATAGATGACCAATAAATGTGCACAAATGTAGCTACATACACTTACATTAAGCAAAAAAGCAAGAGGACAGTGTATATGTGTGCATATAAATCTATCCCTATATGTATTGATGTGACATGTGCATGTCTGTGTATATCTTTCTTAGTCTGTGAGCAAGTATGTGTGTCTGTGTGTTATGTGTCTGTTTCACTGTGTCTCTGTGTGTGTGTAACTCTGTACTTATCTGCGTATGTGTTTTTCTCTGTGTGCATATGTAACTGTGTGTTTATGATTCTGGTGTATACTCTGACTGCTTATTTGTATGTGTGTGTACATGTCTGGGTGTGTGTATGTGTGTATTTGACTACAATCTCTGATTGTATTTATGTGTCTCTGTGTGTATGTATCTATTTATCTCTGTGTAGGAACATATGTTACTGTGTGTGTATGTGTCTGTGTATGAGAATGCATTGGCAGTTTTAAAATAAAGTCCTGTTACACATGCTAAAGCCTCCCTGTCAATAGCTTTCCACATTCCTTCTCTCAGTTGGAATCTAAGAATAACATTTCCTCTATTTAGGGACATTCCGTTCTTGTCTCGCCCATGAATAGCTAATTGCTCTTGACATTGCCATGTGACTATGACTCCAGCTCTTTCACCCACACAGAGAGCTCTTTCCTGCTTTAAGTGTGACTGGACATCCTGCAGTTAGCTTCTATAAGCATTCCTCAGAATTGTTCTAAAGGGAAACTTGGAAGAATGCAGTAAAATAAGAAGAAATCAAAGAAATTGAAGAAAAGTATTCCTAAATAAAGATTTAATCTTGCTTCACTTAAACTGTCTTTAGATTCACTCAGTGCTTTGTTAGACACACTCTGGAGAAGGAATCAGATAAGGAACTAAAACTATCCTGTCGTGATTGAGTGGCACCATGATGGCCTGTGGCACTGTAGCATGTGTGCAGGTTCTAGGCCACTGTTGTGACATAGGACATGATAATGAAGGAAAGGCTGCAGACTTAAAGTTATAAAAGCTTACCCTAACTGGAATTATAAAAGGATGAAGGGTCTTTAAAAGTAGTGATTTAATTCTCTTAAGGGATTAAAATGCAGGGATTTGAAGAAAAGGAGACATGGGCACAGCATTTCTGACAAAGCGTTCTAGTCAGCCAACTGTCCTTATCACTTTGGGGCTGAGTGATTCTCCATACAGAGCCATTACTAGAGTCAGTCCCTGCCTTCTGTGCTAGGTTGTGTTCAGTACCTACTTCTGGAAGCTTCATATTTGTCTTTAAGACTACCATGTTTTAGACTGTGTAACGTGCAACATTCAGGGCAAGGTCTCTAAGGTAAGGTATGATAGGAAGGCCCACAGTAAGGTCAGTTCTTTAGAGAAGAATGGCTAGAACTCCCGAGGAAGGACATACAGTCATAGGCAGAGCTTAGCCTGGGATTTACACTTCCTTGCTCAGCCCAGAGCTTCTTATGTAGACCCTCAACATATACCTCAGGCCCAGGCAGCAATACTACCCAGAACCTTTCATTCATCCCATTGGTTTCCATTGCTAAATTTAATAGATAAGTCATCCTCAATACTATCATCACAAGGTATACAGGGCTGTGTGGATAACCTGGCCCTGAAACCGAGTAGAATCTAACTTATCCTTGTGCTTATCACAAGATACTTGGTCCAAGAATCTGTTCTACATCTACCTGAGAATATGCATGTGTGGAGTGGAAAGTACTGCCTATGAAATTTGTAGTAATGGGGAGAGTGGGCTGCTTGTCATCCCAGCCACCCTTGGTTGTGTCCCACCGCCCAGCTAGCTTACACCCAAAATAACTACAAGGAAATTGTATTAATTAAATTACTGCCTGTCCCATTAGTTCTAGCTTCTTATTGGCTAACTCTCACATCTTGATTCAACCCATTTGTAATAATCTGTATGTCATCCCGAGGTCGTGGCTTACCGGGAAAGATTCAGCATGTCTGACCTGGCAGCTTCATGGCGGCAGCTCTCTGTCTCTCTCTTCTTCCCACATTCTGTTCTCTTTTCCCCACCTATCTAAGTCCTGCCCTATCAAAAGGCCAAGGCAGTTTTCATTTTTCACCAATGAAAGCAACACAAATACAGAAGAACCCCCTACACCATTTCCCCTTTTTCTGTTTAAACAAAAAAGAAAGGCTTTCACTTTAACATAGTAAAATTACATATAACAAAACAGTTATCAAGCAAGAATTACAGATAACATATTATATCTACTTTATCTTTTATCATAACTAAGGAAAATTATAATTATAACTGTGCATTCTTCAACTCCATCAAAGACTCCAGAAGGATATAATATTCTTGTAAATGAGAAGTAAGCGACATCTAAAACTCTAGAAGTGACAGAGACATCTCACTGCCTGTACAGTCATCCAAAGTTCCTCTGTACTGTTGGGGCATCTATCTTCAGCCTACAGGCCCATAGTATCCAGCAGACTTTTCCATGAAGCAGGAAATTTCAAAGACAGTTCAGTCACTTTCTTCTGTATCCTGCAGAATGTCTCACAGACTCTTTCATGAATCAGGAACCCCAAAGGATCATCTCAGCTTTAGGCAAGTTCAGCAGTCCTTTCTCTGAGGGTTCTTTGTGTCCAGTTTATGCAACAGTCCAGGCAAAAGCACTTTCTTGCCCAAATGACTAACCAACTCCATAAGGAGCCCCTTCAATGCCCATCTTCCTCTTGAAGTAGATTGGCGCTGCCAGCAGCAGACGTGTCTCATTGTCATGAAAAGTCCTAAGTTATTAAAACATTAAATACCATATTCTATAGTCTTTGAAAGATATGAGAATGCCTATCTAACTAAAACATATCTCTATATATCTAGAAAACCTAACTAACATGACTATGAGCCTGACTATTATAGATGATTATCCATTAACAACCTATATTTCCTAATTATACATTACATTTTTAAATGAACTACACAATCACAATACCTTAACCAAGATCAGAAATACATATACATATAACAAAATTGACCTTAAATTTATATCAATAAATCAAGATTTACACCAATGCAAATTATTCATATTTATATCATATCCCCCTTTAAATGTAAAAGAACATTTATAAACAATATTTGGGAATATGGGCAGAGTTTTTTTTCTCCAAACTTCTTCCACTTTATGGGGGTGCTTTTAATCAGGTCTTTCATGGAGTATCCTGTATGTCAGGTTCATCTCAGTTGGCAGTTGAGTGAAGCAATTTTTTGAAGGTGTTCACGGTGACCTTTCAGGAGGGCATGGTCTATCATACCATATTGGTCTAGAAGGAATCCTCAGGGTCTCATCCTCTGTGAAAACAAAAGAACCTCTTTTCCAAAGCATCATATTCTTGGACCCAAATTTTGAAGTCAAGATACCTTTAGAACATATATGCTGGTTTAGCTTAGCAGACCACACAATGAAATGTTTCTCTGTATTTAGCTCTTTCACATTCAAAAAATTTAAAGAAAACACAATAAAATACATAATCCAGACATTCTGTGAATTTTCCATTTTTACGTTGCTAATTTTTTTAATCTATGACTATCTGTACTCTGTCTCTTTAAAGACTTTACCTTTTTTTAAAAGCATATTTCTATACTCTCTATTTCTTTTCTCTTTTAAGCCTACTACGTACCTTTATTCAACAGTGTGACCCATTTAGAGGTCTTTTATGTCTGAATCTGTCCTATTGCATTGTCCTTAATTTTTTACTGTCTTGAAGACCTTTTAAAATGTTAAGCAGCTTGGTTGCAGCTGCTCTCGATATTGGCTCCACCTCTCTCCAATTTCAAAATTTCTGCTAGCTCTGGGGTCACCAGGCAGGAGCTGCAACATATAAATGCTTTTTATCTGAGCAAGTCAATTCTGCCACGCAGAGCACTGCACAGCCTGGAAACATCTCTGTGTATGATGGAAGAAATCCTCCATCCTCTCCTGCCTGCCTAAGCCTGATCCCACTGCCCATCCAAGCGGGGAGCGCAGAGCCATTGGCAAGGTCTCAGAGTTCTTTCTTCCTGATCCCTAGCGGGCACACAAACATCCAGGCCCATAAAAGCCATTAAAATGCTTAATAGCTGGTGTTTGTACTAGCAGCATAGCCCAGGAAGCCACGTTTTAAAATGGTGCGGCTTTTTTCCTGCTGCTATTGCCGAGTCAGGAAATCTCTCTGTGGCATGCCCCAGAAAAAAGCAAAAAGTTGTGTTAAACTGTCTCTCTCTCTCTCCTTTTTAAGCCCCCTCAGGTTTTTAAGTGGATTTAGCCCCACATTGGGCGCCAATCTGTAGTAATGGGGAGAGGGGGCTGTTTTTTGTCCCAGCCACCCTTGGCTGTGCGCCCGGCTAGCTTAACCCGAAATAACCACAAGGAAATTGTATTAATTAAATTACTGCCTGGCCCATTAGTTCTAGCCTCTTATTGGCTAACTCTCATATCTTAATTAAACCCATTTGTAATAATCTGTATGTCACCATGAGGTCGTGGCTTACCAGGAAAGATTCAGCATGTCTGACCTGGCAGCTTCATGGTGGTGGCTCTCTGTCTCTCTCTCTTCTTCCCAGCATTCTGTTCTCTTTTTCTCACCTATCTAAGTCCTGCCCTATCAAAAGGCCAAGGCAGTTTTCTTTATTCACCAATGAAAGCAACACAAATACAGAAGAACCCCCTACACCTAAAATCAGCTTGAAATTTCTAATCCCTGTCTAATTAAATTTGACTCTATGACTATAGACTTTTGTGGTGACTGAACTTTTCAAAACAAGGTTTGCTTACATTTTTTACCTTATTGTGGTCCATGGAGGAGAAACATCACCGGAAAGCACAGTGCAAATGAAGACAGGTGGTCACCTTCTTCAGAGCCCAGTTCCACAGATGGATCAAGATTGGAGGGTTGTGATAATGAAAAGGGTAAGGTGAACTCTGACGTCCTTGTGAGTTTCAGGCTGGTTTCTTCACATGGCCATTGTCTTCATTAATAAATCAAGAAGCAAGACTGTACTTACCTAGTAGGGTCAATGTAAAAACTAAGGAAGTTTATACATATAAACAGATAGAACAGTGTGTTGTTGGAGAAAAAAATCAAAACAACAGCACAAACAGTTTTTCTCTTCAAAGAGAATGAAAGGTGGTTTATTGTGAACCCAAATATGAGTAACCATCACCCAGGAACACAGATGCAGGTTACCTAAAATAAAGTTTTCAAATGTGTGACAGTTTCATGAAGTTTCTATAGCAGTGGAACAATGAAAGCTATAAATCAAAGGATTTTACCAATACTGTGGTGGAAATATCAGGTAGATAGGATATAGGAAAACAGAGAAATCTCTCATGGATTTCCATAACATCTGATGATAATCTTAGCATTTGGGAAGGTGGATGTTAAGAGTCTCTTTGTACATTCTAGAAAAGATTTTACCAAATAATCACAAGGGTGTTAAATAAAATTCGAAGGTGGGCTTTCAAATATAGCCTAAGATAACTTGACTCTAAATACAAACCTCCAGCCATTCACAATTATGGAAGACCTAGTCACTTGATAAGCCTTGCAGAATCTTTAACACAAATGTGGCTTTTTTTTTTCTTGGAAATTCAGGTCATTAAATACCTGGCTACTAATTGGTCCACATTTCTATGACTGTATAATTCAGACCTGGAAGATAGACTTTATCTCTCTCCATACACTCACACACACACTATACATGTACACATACAAACGTGTGTGTGTGTGTGTGTGTGTGTGTGTGTGTGTGTGTGTGTGTGTGTGTGTGATAGAGTCAGAGTGTGTGCGTTCCTGGCATAGAGCTAGGAAACCAGAAGTTTAATTATTCCCTAAAGGTGCAGGAAAATGGAGTTGAAGCCGTGGGCCCCTGGGAAAGGGGAGGACAGGGAAGGGAGATGAGATGAGTTTCCATTTCCCCTTCTATATTATTTCTTTCCCCATTATTATATCTTGAAAAGGGAGTATTAAGATTCACCTTAACTGGTGGCAGAGCCCAACCAACCAGCAGCAGCTCATGAAGCCGAAGACCCTATTTGCAAACAAAATGTCATTTCTGGATAAAAGTCAGGGCCTTGATCCCAGTGCCTGAGATAGCTCGTGGCCAACAGAAGAAAGACAGAGTGAGGGGTGAGCACTAGAAGGGATTGCTTGACCATAAGAGGAGCTCAAGCCTCCAAACATTCAAGGGACTCCCAGTTTTGGGACCTATCTTCACCAGAAAAATCTATATTGATTGCTAACAAAATTTACTTTTCCTTTGCCTTGAACATGCTCCCAGCCTTCTAACTCATTTATAAATGAAGGAAAAGAGGAAGCAGAACCCTACACTATAGCAGATTGCGTTCTGATACGCTGCAGAAACACATGGAGAGTGTGAACACTTTAGTCAGTGTCCCGGTATGCGCGACTGAACTAGCTCACAGTCTAATCCCTTCTTATCCCCATCTTCTGTAAAGTAATTGGCTAAAAAACAGTAGATGCTTTACCCAACAGTACCATAGCTTTTCTCCATGAGGCAACTGTACTATGTCCCAATATTATGCCCTCCTCACTAACCACAAATTGTTTTAAATGACCCTATTTCCAGTATTATTTATTAAAATGGAGAAAATATGCCAGCAGAAACAGCCCTAGGAGTGAAATACTGCTGCTATTATCAGAACTAGTAATGCATTCCTTCGAAAAAATACATGTTTACAAAGTGTTCCATTTGATATCCTTGAGCCCTATGAATAACATTAATTGATGTGGAATCTGTATGATAAAGTTTACTGACTGTATACCAACACAATTACGCCTTTAAGCTTTGACTTCAACCATTCATTGAACTCTATGTATACTCAGGCACTGATTGATGCCTAGATTACCCCATAGCGCATCCTTAGCATTTCTTATTCTTACTGTGGTAATTTAAACAGGTAGCTGGCATGGAATCTTGTTAAATAACAGACACAAGATTCCTGAGCATGTTTGGTTCTGCTTCCTGAAGTTTAGAAAGATGATTCTCTCACCCTGATCATCTGATTCAAAACCATGAACTATCAGGCAGAGCATCCCCTATGGATGCTGCTTAATTAAAGTCACCAACTTTCTGGAAGGAATATTTATACACAGCACAATTTGAGGAGCATGCACAGAGCTCACCGGCTTACCTGAGGTCTCCAAGGGAGGAAAGTGGGACACTTCAACTCCAAGCAGGTGATCATTTTCACCACACTAATAATCTCACAAACACAAAGATCAGACCTCCTGCAAACCCAGGACTCCGTGCATTGTACAGCCATCTGGATCCACAAAGAATTCAACAGCACAGTGTATACATGTCTAGTACAAAACTGGATTTAGTGTGAACACATAGGTGTGAAAAATACTGCCTGTTCTTTCAGGGGATCTGGGTTCAATTATACCCAGGTGATGGTTCACAATTGTCTGTGACTCCAATTCCAGTTGATCTGACACACTCTTCTAGCCTCCATGGGCACTAGACATGCGCACAGTGAACAAACACATATGAAGGCAAAACATATATACATAAAATAAAAGTTCAAAGAAATTAAGAAGATATCATAACACACAGAAACTGGCCTCTATGAGGATTTTAGAGAAGAGAGAAAAGCTTAAGAAGTTGAAGAAGCCCTAGTTCACATTTTAGAATATGAATATTGGGGGAAGAGGAGATGTCTCCATGGATAAAATGCTTGATGTACAAAGGTGAGAAACTGAGTTCGAATCTGCAGACCCCACATGAAATCAAATGTTATAGCAGTCTTCCTACAGGAACATTAGAGGTGGAGACAGGATAATACCCAGCTAACCTGGTGAATCCATCATAAAAGAACAAAGAAACTACCTTTAACAACGTGAAAAGTGAGAATCAAGACTGGAGGTTGTCCTCTGACACACAGTGTGTCATTCTCAGCTGCACACACAAAGAAGCAAATTTAGAAAAAAAAACATAATATTTTAATCAGTGTAAGATTAAAAGTGAAAGGCGAAGTAAAATGTTGAGAGGGGGCTTGAACTCTTGTAAACATGTGCCTGTCTTACATGTTGAGAAATGAGTAAGAGCAATGGGGAGTCTTTCATTACCTCAGAGCTGAGGCTTGTGAGTAGCATCCTTTGTAAATAAGAAGCATCATTTAATTTCAGTGGTTTTAATACTGCTGTTCAAAATTTATCAAAAATCATTTTACTAGGGCCTCAGAGAACTTTCTACCTTGAACATATAGCCTGTTCATTCCACTAAACACAAAATCACACTGGGTTAAATTTCACAGCTAATTTTATATTAGCCACCTTTGTCTGTAAACAACAATAATGACTTAGGAGTAGAATAATTAAATATAATGAAACAAAGTAAATAACCATGTATCCCATTTCTTGGAATTAAATTAAATTATCATGCTTCCTTATTTTTCCATGTGGGAGATTCATAAGTTAATTGATCGTGTATTTCTTCAAAAAAAATACTGAAATTCTACTACATGAATTTAAGTATGGGAGAGGTCTCCTTGTAATCATCATCATTTGCTTGAAAAAGACTATTTTCGCACAAGCCTTTTTTGAATAGCACAATGCGTCTACAAGTTTGCATTATTTGAACATCACCTCATATTGTTTTAATTATTTGAAAAAGGACTCTTTCTATTGCACTACTGTATTTACTGACTGAAGAAGTACACTAAAATAAATATAGATTCCACAGGATGTGGACACAATTTAAGTACTGTATGTTATTATCTGCCCAAATGTTTTTGGTTCAGATTACAACGTGGCATTGAAGGCATTATTTTAAGTAAATAACCTCTTATCTGAATCTCTAGTATTAAGTTTGAAAACTGTGTAGCAGTGTCTCTCAGAAGAATCTAGACATAACTCTACTCGGGGTCCACAAACCCCATAAGCATGATTGCCAAGGACATCAGAGTCCCCAGAGTCAGGTCTCCTTCCTTCTTATCACCAGACATTGCCAAGTGACTGTCCTCTGCTTCAGGTCATCACATCAGTGGAGGAGGATGAACGCTCAAAGTAGATGCTTGCTGCTGCTGTTCTTCTGTATCCGGGGGTAGCAGAAGACATTCCCAGTTCCTGTCGGTAGTGCTGCATTTGTTTCTAGAGTGCACCTTTCCAACATAGGGTCCTGGATTAGAGCCTCTTCACAAGGCAGTCCCTCCCATAGTGTATTCTTAAACATTCTATTTCTAGCAGAAATCAATCTCTAGGCTCTGAGATAGACCTGGGATTTTCTTAGTGGCCTTCACCATTGACATCTAAACTGTACTTATAAATAATTGTCAGGGACTGTGGTTTAGATAAACTAATTGTCAGTTCATCTAGCATGTAGTACAATTTCAGTATTTTTTTTGAAGAAATACACGATCAATTAACTTATGAATCTCCCACATGGAAAAATAAGGAAGCATGATAATCAATTTGTGTTAATATTGAGTGATTTTTAATTATTTTCTCTGGCATAGTGTGCTAACTAACTTTCTCATTTTAACATGAAAACAAATGCTAAAATTATTTTCTGACTTCTCATGATCCAATAAGATACTGCTAGTGGGATTCTTTTTTTTTTAACTAAAACTAGTTTGAAAAGCATTTAAAAAAAACAAAAATAAAACTGTGCTTGCTAATAAACATCAATTCAATTCAATAATTGAAGTTTTCATGGAAGTACACATATTCTCATTTCCTGTAGAAACATAATTAAAGTCTCTCTCATCGCATTGTTCTATTTTGACACAAAAAAAAATGATAGATGTCACTCAATGAACTCAACTCAATAACTTTTCAGGTCCCTACAGAGGAAATAAATAATATTAGACAGTTGTTAGGTACTGAGTGGTGATGTGCCATTCAGTACTTGCTCCTCTGGCACTCTCTGTTTGGAAAGCACTATTAGACTTTAGATGATTGTCATCATCTGAACATTATGAGCCTCGGTGAATAGTTTTCCCAAGGTGAATGAGGAGACTGCTGAACACTTCAGATTATTTGCCTGAAACAACTGCTGTCTTCTACAAAGGTGATGGGACACGCAAAGATGTTTATATTTCACTAGGAATCAACAGCTCAAGCAGCTTGTGTGTACAGTGGTGATTAGGAATAAAGAGGTTAAGAGAAAAAGATAAATAGAATTGTGTTTCCACAAATCTACGGAATTCTTTGTAAGACAAAAAAAAAATTCACTGACCCTCTAAGTTTGAGAATCTTTAGAAAGTGAAAGAGAACCGAGAACCTATTGGAAGCCCTCCTGGAGAGGATGTGAATAACATCCATTTCTGTGCCACAGAAAACTCCATTCTTCCTCAGCAGTTGTTTACTTCATATATAGCTTTGGGGAGAGGCCCTAGAAGTTTTGTGCCTTTTTAAACTTCCTGGGTCTTGTAAGTTTCATGAGCTTTCTGAGTCTTATAAGCTTCCCTCTGTCTTTCAGGAAGAAGTTTTCAGTTCAGAGGAAATTGATGTATAACATAACATAGTACATAGTCAGTAAGTCAAGCATCCTTCTCTTTTAGTACAGAAAGGATTTATAACTTGGTATTTTTCAGTAATGTTTGTGATGCACCAGGAACCAGAGATGGAATTCATTTCTGTAAAATCCCACATGCTTTTCATACCAAAAGATGGTCCAAACTAGCTTGTTCTTTGTTTGTACAGTACTTGTGATTGTTTATACAACACTTGTAATGTGTTCCCCTTATAAAGAATGATGTGCTGTCATCAGGGAAAATAGTGAAGTCTAAGGGATGGAGAGGGTGTTTAAGCTACTTAAAGAAATCTAAGCAGCTAATACTATGAATATTGGGCCGAAGAACTTCCACAGCAGAATTTCCCTGCACTAGACCTTTCTTTGTATCAGTTTCTGGGCAATAAGTGGAGAAAATTTAGAGCAAGAAGCTACAAATACTCTTTGTTGTCCTTTTGGCTCATGCTCTGCCCATATTCTTTGCACTGTATAGATACGGGGATGATAAGCACACGTGCTTAATTTTTAATCTGTAAGTAGGATGATGCTCAAGACACCCACTATCTGTCTATTGAGGAGAAGTTCTAGGGAGCTGGCGAGAAGGCAGAGAATCCATGATTACCTATAACAAGCTGTCCAGGTTCCCAGGCTTTGACACCAGACCTAGTATGTTCTTTGCACAAAGAGATTATAATACACCAACATGCTTACCAACCTCAGACAAGAACCAACTTTTGAAAGCACAAAGGGTAATGCAGCTAGAACCCAGTAAGGACTTAACCCCAGGTATCAAATGTGTGCATGCTCTGCTTGCTTCTTTATCTCCCCTTTGGATTAGTAGTCCCACAAATCTCCAGGTATTTAAGGTGATTCTTTCCAGTGCAGCTGGCTGTGACTTAGTGGAGCTACCAGCCATGTCTAACTTTTTGGTGAAGGCAGAGAATGACAAGTCCTTTATGGAATGTGCTTTTCAGTGTTACGTGCTTTTTGTTCCTAGCATCTGCTGCTGGGGAGCAAAATTAAGTTATAGGATTCCTGCTAGTTTCAATATTTTATTGCATTCTTGCTATGAAATGAGACAAGGGGATATGCACCCGTCATTATCCAATTAAAAGCCACACAGTACTTTAGACCCATTGGCTGCAAAAGACAAACACGAATGGGGTTAGACCTCTGACTGCGTGGATATTTACCCGAAAGCACAGATGTAGTACTCATGATTTCTACAGCAAATGGACAAGCAAATGCATAGCATTTGATCTGTATACTGGCACTTGGGATCTTAACATTACTAAGAATAAAAATAAATGACAAACACAAAAGCAAAATATATTCTTACATTTTACCTTCTCAAATATGTTTCACCACTTAGACTATGGTTGTGTCATTTCTAATAACTTGTTAATCTCTAGTCCTAGTAAGTGACCCCACATTTTCAGCAAGGGTTGTCAGCCCCACTTCCTTCCTGATGTTTAGTTCCATTCCTAGAAGCTATAAATTCATAACAGCACTCATTCCTATCAAGGAAGCCTGTTTAGTGTATTTTTGTGACCAAAAACTATTGACATGTCCCAGACAGCATTAACTGTGTTTTATAGATCTGAGTGAATAGTTTAACACTTTTATCAGCTGGTCTCTTTTTGATAACTGTCCCATCACTTTTCAACATAATGGGCAAACTGGACTGAGAAGGCAAATTGTGGACTATCTTTCAAATAAAGCTTTCAATAAAGTCTTGGTCCCAGCTCTGCAAAATGAGATTTACTCCCAGAATTTGATGTTGT
This sequence comes from Ondatra zibethicus, assembly GCA_004026605.1. Taxonomy (NCBI): domain Eukaryota; kingdom Metazoa; phylum Chordata; class Mammalia; order Rodentia; family Cricetidae; genus Ondatra; species Ondatra zibethicus. The sequence goes on from PVIU01003990.1 coordinate 20,438, forward strand.
CCCTAATAGAAACTGCGATTTTCTGTCTTTATCGTCCTACCTCATGGAAAGACGCAGTGTCCAGGGAGTAAGCCTCAGAGGCCTTCAGCACTGGGTGAGCCTTCTACCTCTTGCCCCAGTTACAATGCTTCCCTCTCTAAATTGGGATCATTTTACTCTCATTCTCAAGCTCTAGGCTGCATTTTCTCCAAGGGTTTGACTTGATGAAAGTTGGCATCATTGCAATCCCTGTCTTTCCTTCCGTACTCTCAGGGGACACAGACTGGCTTTCCACAAAGCCTCTCTCTCTTATGAGCAAGGAAGAAGAAGAAACCCTAAGTTACTGACATACTGGGAAGTCGGTTCTATCTTTGTTTAAGTTTTTTCACCTTTGACAGAGCAGTGGAAATGAACTGTGTAGGAGGAGACACTATAGCTATGTAATGTGAGGAACATATTTCTGCAGAATAAAGAAGACTGCTCAGAACTTGGGCTTCAACCCAAAGCTGATATTTCCACAGGCTTGCAAAATGTAGACTCTCTCTCTCTCTGTGTCTCTGTCTCTGTCTCTGTCTCTGTCTCTCTCTCTCTCTCTCTCTCTCTCTCTCTCTGTGTGTGTGTGTGTGTGTGTGTGTGTGTCTGTGTGTGTGTGTGTGTGTTGGATGTTAGTATACAGAATTGTGGAAATATGCCAGTCAGATGATTCCATTTAGAAAAACAAGGACAACAGAGCATGGGTGCCAGTGTCAGTAATATCAACATTTGGGAAGAAGTGGCAGGAGGGTCAGGAGCTCAAGGTTAGTTTCAAGGTAGTTTCAAGGCTAACCTGGGCAGCACAAGAATGCTATCTCAAAAATAAAAAAAAGAAAGAAAAGAATGACCAGAAAGCTAAGCCAGATATAATTCTGGATGGAGGAAGGATTGGCTAACTACTTTTCAGAAGGAGATTACTCAGTACTCAGTAAACATACTTTTCTTGAATTTTCATCATGATGAAGTCACTGTGTAGAAGCTGCATGGAATATTGGATAAAATAAAAACAGCATTATGAAGTCATCCTCATATTCAGTGGAATGGAGTAAGTATTAAAAAGAAACTAAAGTGCACACATAACAATTTGAGAAAGTTGACGATGTTTGTGGTTAGAATGGAATGTGTTAGAAAAACAGGGAAGTGATAGGTAGTTCTTTATCCACAGACCAAAGTAGCGTTACATAGGAACATTCTGAAATCCAGGTACTTGACTAGGGTATTCATTATTTAGCAATGTAATTAAATCGTGTTAATAGCTATTCATGTAATCTTATATTGGACAGTTCACTAAGTGCTTTGGTCACTTTTATCTTCTCTGACTAATAATGTTAAAATTCATGAGTTTTAAATTCCTTCATAACATTATGAGTATAAGATTCTAAGGTATTCTGAGCAATAATAATAGAAATAAAAGTAATTATCCCTGATCTAATTACAGTGTAATTAGAAAGCAGATGATGTTCGAGGGCTAATGGACTGCTGCTGATTTCCCTACCTGCTGATCCTGGAGCCTGTAGGACGTGCTCACAAATGGATTTTGAGTTTGAATTAGCACAGTGATTACTCGACATTGTTATTCTGTCCCCTACTGTCTGCTAAGTGGCATTCAATTAATCATATGAAATGCTGACTCATAGGGTACTGAAGTCTTCATTCAGATATGTCCATTCAAGTCAGATTCACTGAAATTCTTAATCAAATGTGTGCTTACAGAATAGAGCATGTAGGAACTGGAAGAGTACCCTTGGCTTAATGTAGTCCTTTAGGGGTTTTGCATCCTTCATTGAAGATGCCATAGCTGTGTTTACTCAGCACCTATATTCTTATGCTGATTTAATTAGAATAGTTTTGAAGGACCCATAAGATTCTATCTGAAAACAAAATCTAACTCTAGGGATAAAACAGTACAATGTATTATCTGAAGTTTTGAGGTAGATATATTTAGCAATTAGATAATAATTTAATAACTAAAACAGTATATGCTGAGGTCAAGTCTTCAGAAATGTTAGAGTATATGGGAAGCTTTCAGGAATAGTCCTTTTCATTGCTATGACAGATACTCACAAACTGTAACATTTGTGTCTGTGAAATCATTGACTTGCTCATTTTACTTAAAGTAGTTCAAGATATCATCTAGTCATAGCACTGTGGTCCCACATTCCAGCTGTCTCTATGGACTGGCAGTGAGAGTCTTCTTTCTGGTCTCATCTGTGGCTAAGGTAAGGAGGTAGATAGGATCTTATTCCCTATGTACGGAACATTCAGTTCACTGGCTTGAACATTTCCAGTTGCAGATGATGACACATCAGAGAAGGGGTGATGCTGTGGAGCACATTCTGCTCCTTCAGCCAATAACCTTTAAGATACCAGCCCACTTGGGCATGGTCTCTTATACTGTAAAAGCAGTGGTAAATGTGAGGCCTGCTCTCTTGCTTCCATCTCTTGCTTCCAGCTGCTAGACTCTGTTCCTGTTCGTGCAGAGGACTGTTATCTAGGACAGTGATCAGTAGGTTTTCCCCTTAAATAAATAACCCTTTTATTATTCATAATTCTGAACTGGTGTGGGATTGTTTTGTGGCTTACATCATCAGGTGACATGATCAGATGGAGTAAAATTATACCTGAACCACCTTAATATAAGCCTCCTGAACAGTGGCCTCCCTTTCCCCACTGACAAAAAAAAATGTTCTGTGCACTAGATTGTTCCCCATCATAGTAGTAAATAATTGATTTCTGATGCTTAATTAGAAAATCTATGTTGTATACAAAGGGCCCCATTGGAAGAAGCAATTGAGTTTCATGAAGAAAACAAGTTATATTTTCTCTTCTCAAGACTATCCATTTTAGAAGGATCTTTTACATAATCATTACCTTAAAATATAGCTTTCTTTTTTTCTTTGCCACAAGAAGTATCCTTTGTTTTTCTAAACTCATAGGGATTAGTAATCCCATAATAACACATCTATCTTGGAGTATACTTTCCCAGGGTCAGCAGAATAAAGACAACGTGTTAGGCCTTTCTCCCCATGGGAATATAATCGCAATCAGAAAATAATAACTTTCCTAGTCCCAGGATATAAGGAAAATATCTAGTTAAATAAAAAATGTCCAGAGCCACTTTGAAAATGGCTAGATCAATCACTTTTACCATGCCTTGGGTATTGAAAAATTCATGAGAATAGCTAACCCTAGTCCCTTAAAATACAATATTCTTTATTGGTAAGTCAGCATTAGGGCTATCAGATATAGGTATGTCCATCCTGAAACTGTTAACATATGATTTTTGTCTACATTTTTGGTTCAAATCTTTGATTAACAATGTAACATTATAGGTCTTCAATTCTACTTATAATTAGAATCCAGACTAGTTTGAGGCATATTACACCAACAGCTACAAACCACAAGAGAAAGAAAACAGAACTGTAGTGTGTATCCCAAAGATAGAGTGATTGTCAAACATATAAAGTCCAGGGTTCTACCCTTGGGACCAATCAGCACATATAGCTGTAGACTCCTGCATTGGAAAACATTGAGTTTAACAGTAAACAAATAATTTAGTTGAGTACTTACTAACTGAAAAAAATTGTTTTAATTTCACTTGCTGATTACATTAAAATAACAGAGATACTGTGTTGGGCTTTATCCAGAACAGCATACTGTGTGTGTGTGTGTGTGTGTGTGTCTGTGTGTGTGTGTCTGTGTGTGTGTGTCTGTGTGTGTGTGTCTGTGCCTGTGTGTCTGTGCCTGTGTGTCTGTGTGTCTTTGTATGTCAGTGTATGTCTGGGCTGTAGAAGGGCAGGACTACAGAAGAAGTGTACTTTGACAAACTTCTTGGATTCTCTTCTCAATGTTTGACAATTAAGAGTTTAATGTAAGATTTTATTGAAGATTTTTCATCATATAATGAAATCATCGTATTTTTCCTTTCAGTTTGTTTATATGGTGGATTGCATTGACAGTTTTTCTTGTATTAAACTATCCTTGCATCTCTGGAGTGAAGTCCACTTGATCATGGTGGATGACCTTTTTGATGTGTTCTTGGATTTGGCTTCCAAGTATTTTATCGAGTATTTTTTAAACAATGTTCATGACTGAAATTTTTCTGTAATTCTCTTTCTTTGTTGAGTCTTTGCATGATTTGGGTACCAGGGTGACTATGGACTCATAAAATATGTTGGGCAATGTTCCTTCTGTTTCAGTTTTGTGAAATAATTTGAGGAGTATTAGTATTAGCTCTTCTTTGAATGTTTGGTGGAATTCTGAACTAAAACCAGTTGGCCCTCAGGTTTTTCTTTTTGTTTAGGAGACTTTTAAAGAATGCTTCTATTTTCTTAGGGGTTATAGATATATTTAAGTTTTTATCTTATCGTGATTTAACTTTGGTAAGAGGTATTCATTGGGAAAATTGCCCATTTCTTTTGGATTTCCCAGTTGTGTAGACAACAGGTTTTTGAATTATGATCTAATGATTCTTTAGATTTCCTCAATGTCTTTTATTATATGCTCCTTTGGTTTCTGATTTTGTTAATTTGGATATTTTTCTCTGTTTTTGTTGTTGTTGTTATTTTGGATAAGGGTTTGTCTATCTTGTTTTTCTCAAAGAACCAACTCTTCGTTTCATTGATTCTGTGTGTTGCTTTCTTTGTTTCTATTTTATTGATTTCAGTCCTCAGTTTGATTATCTCCTGCCTTCTTGGGTGTGCTTGCTTCTTTTTGTTCTATAGCTTTCAATTGTATTGTTAAGTTGCTAGCATGTCATCTCTCTAGCTTCTTTATGAAGGCACTTAGAGATAGAAACTTTCTTCTTAGCACCTATTTCATTGTGCCCATTAAGTCTGAATATGTTGTGCATTCATTTTCATTGAATTCTAGGAAGTCTTTAATTTTTTTCTTTATTTATTCCTTGACCAGTGTTGATTCAGAAGTGAGTAGCTCAGTTTCCATGAGTTTGTAGGTTTTTTGTTGTTTCTGTTGTTTTTGAAATCCAGCTTTAATCCATGGTGATCTGATAAGATACTGGGGGTTATTTCAATTTTTTTTATCTGTTGAGATTTGCTTTGTGAGCCAGCATATGGTCAGTTTTGAATAATCTTCCATGAGGTGCTGAGAAGTTATTTTTTTTTTCATGTTTGGAAGGGATGTTCTGTAGATATGTTAGGTCCATTTGAGACAATCACAATCAGGAGGTAACATTTGTTACCTCCATTAATTCTCTGTTCAGTTTTTGTCTGGATGACCTGTCCATTAGTGAGAGTGGGATATTGACAAAATCCAACATCCCTTCATGATAAAAGTCTTGGAGATATCAGGGATACAAGGAACACACCTAAACATAATTAAGGCAATATACAGCAAGTCAATAGTCAACATCAAATTAAACGGAGAGAAACGTAAAGTTATTCCACTAAAATCAGGGAAAAGACAAGGTTTTCCACTCTTTCCATATCTATTCAATATAGTACTTGAAGTTTTAGCTATATAATAGGACCATTAAAGGAGGTTAAAGGTATACAAATTGGAAAGGAAGAAGAAAAAGTATCATTATTTGAAGATTATATGATAGTACACATAAACAACCTGAAAATTTCTACCAGGGAAATCTTACCGCTAATATACACCTTCAGCGAAGTGTCTGAGTCAAGAAACAATACAATATTTGGTGGATCTGAAGAGTCAAGGCTGTTTTTACTTGTATACTACATGGATTCAAATAAAAATTGTTTTTGAACCTGAAAAAGAACTATAAGGGGCTAAGTTATGGAAAAACAAACAAACAAACAAAACAGCGACAACAAAAACTTTACAGATCTCAGTGGTCCTGAGTTCAGCTACTCAAAATCTCAGTTGCTCTCACTTCAAAGTGCCTAAGACATCTGTTTTAGCTTTGAGTTACAACAACTTCACTTTAAGTAATAGCTCCACTAACTTCTGACCTTCAATTTTTGTCTTCTCAGTTTGGTACTGCTTTTGGTCATTACATCCAAATGGCTTTATTTCTCCTCTGGTGTTGAGTGGTCAATTGTCTCTGTTATATCCAATAACTTAAAAAATCGCTGAAACTCCCTGAATTCTCACCCACAGCTGTGCTGTGGTAGTTTAATCCGTATTTTAATACAAAAGAGTAATACCAGGTATAAAAAGTAAATTGGTTTATATTTTAACCACACTTCTCTTCCAATTAATTTTGGACGTTAGTCTAATAACTGTGTCTGCCTTGTGACTTTATTAGCAGAGCAGTTCATTTGTGTCTTAAAATTAGAACAAAAGCATCACTTCAATGAAGAGACTTGTGGCTCATTTTTAAAATATGATCAAAAAGATTGCATGGTCCTCAAGCCATGCAGCTAAGCAGAACTGGAAGTGTGAATTTTGAGAGTGCAATGGACACCATTAGATGAGCCCCAACAAGTGCAGAGCACAGCCAGCACATTCACCAACACCATGAGCACCCAACAGTAGACAGGAAGCCAGCCACCCTGACTCCTCCTCCTCCTTTGTGAATGAAAGTGTGGCTTGGTGATTTACTTGCTGCTTCTGTACAAGGCCAGTACTTTGTACCCAGGACCCTTGTTGAATGAGACACATCTATTACTGTAACTCAAGTGGATCCAAAGTCCTCCTCTCACTTCCATAGGCACTCTCATGCTTCCAGGAATATACACACACACCAATAAAAACTAAAAATATAACTTTAAAAATAAATAAAATAAAAGCACTCTGCTGAGACACTATGACTGAGCAGGATTTGTTGAAGCTTCTGGATAAGAAGTTTGGATTGCCTCTCATTCTCGTTCCCACCAGAGGCTATACCCACTACCCTAGCAGACACTGGCCATTCCTCCTTCATTTTCCAGCATCAATGCAAAACGAACTGAAGAAAAGACACCTAAAAACATTGCTTCTTTGAGGCATGCCTCTGAGAACTACTCTTCTATGTTGTTTTCTGAGAACAAGAATATATTGTTTAGTGTGTGCAAAGTTTCTAAACAATGGCCATTGACTATATTTTGATACCCTAAAATCATCACACGACTCTCGAATCTGAAGCCCGACAGACACCCCTTCCCAATAATCCACCACTTTTGGCCGCATGTAAGTTCTGCTTCATTTGAAGAAACCTATGCCTGACACCATATGGGTCCATGAACCTGTGGCAAAAATTCATATTTAGAGGTCCTAGGGGAGAGCCTACTGTTATTATGCTCCTAAGTGGTCACGGCGCAAAACCGACTCACATTACATTAGTGCATCTCTCAAATTTATGAGAGATGCTTCTTTCTTTGGTATGTGGTGATTAACACAGAGAGCCACAACTAGTCAAATACTGAGAATAAATAGTACAGAATTCTGTTTTAAATGAGATGTCTGTGTCACGCCCCCATTCTCCCAAGGCTCAGGGATCATTGAGGAAGAAGGGATGAGAAAAGTAAGGGCTCTAGAGATGAAAGATGAGGAAACCATGTTTTCAGGGCACAACAAGGCAGTCGCACATATAAACTTACAGCACACACAAGACTTGTGCATGCTGTACAAAAATCCCAGCAGGACAGAGGGAAAGGGGTGTGAATTCTCATCCCAGCTGAAGATCTGTTGACAAACTAATAGATACTGGGAGAGTGAGAGACAGTTTTCTTTAAGAGCATGGGCCTTTGAACAGTCAACCACACTCCAGTGTGTAGCACAAATTCTAATTGTTCTTAATAACAAAAACCTGGAGTCAGGTAAAGGCATGAAAGCTGAGATCAGAGAAGCAGTGCTGTCAGCCACTAGAAAGACCTTTTACCTCTACCGAATCCTCAGACCAAATGAGTGAGTGATCCTGTTTCTAGGAATCCTGAGACTGCATCCTCTGACTGACAGCTTCAGACTGCATCCTCAGATAGCAACTGTCTCCATCAAACCTCAGACTGCATTGCTCCTGTCTCCTCCTGTTTTATATTCCTCTCTCCACCCAGCCCTATCACTCCTGTCTCCACCTTCCTACTGCTGGGATTAAAAGTGTGGGATCCCAAGTGCTAGGATCACCTTTGTGTGAGCTGTTTCTTTTTTAGACGCATTCAATCTCTTGTAGCTCAGGGTGGCCTTGAACTCACAGCGATCTGACTGTCTCTGTCTCCCTGGGATTAAAGGTGTGAGCCACCATTCCTTGGCCTCTAGTGGCTTAGCTTTGCACTCTGATTATCAGGAAAGCTTTATTTCTTAAAACACAAAACAGAATATCACCACACCAATGGATGCTAATAGATTACAGTGGATGTAAATGGATTGGACTCTGGTTTGTTTTGTTTGTTTAGTTTTGAGGAGTTTTTTTTGTTTTGTTTTGTTTTTTAAGAGCACAATGTTGGCTGGGTAAGAAAGTAGAGGTACATCTTGGATGACTTGGAAGGGGTGAATATCATCAAAATATATCATGAAATTCTCAGTGTTCATTTTTAAAAGAAAGAGAAGGAAACAAATTGTACTGTTTATACTGAAAGAAAAAAATGACTTGCATGTTGTAAAACACCTAAAGGAAAAACATTCATCCTAATCTCTACCACACACACAGTTACGATTTCTTAAGGCACGTTACTTGAGTCACTATAAATTTCCCTTCAAATCTGGGTCAAGATTGCCCTGCAAAATTTGTTTTTGTTTAGCTTTGTTTTTCTGTAACCTGACAATCTTTATACAAGTAATAAAGAACAATGATATTATTTATTGCTTTCGTTTCTCAACAGCCTGAAAGTTCTGGAGATTCTTACCAAAACATAGAAAGATTTAAGAAATTTTTGAAGAATAAAGAGAATGTAAAGAATATTTGACTAATATAGTGTATATAAATATATCAGTATATTATATATGTATAGATCAGAATTTTATATGTGTGTAATTTTTGTTGACATAAATTTATAAATTTATAAAAATGAAGCCCTATAAGATATTAAAATCTACCAAGTGAAGCAGGCATCATGGTTCATGTTCATAATTCCATCCCTTAGGATACTGAGGTAGAAAGATCAGGAGCTTTGGGATAAACCTGGTTTATACAGTGTTTGCCAGACTAGCTGTGATTACATGGGAAGACTCTGTCTCTAAAGAAAGAGAAGGGGAGTGAGTGGGAGAGAGGGAGGAAGTAAGAGGCAGTAGGTAATTTTCTCCCCTCAGCAGAGAGATCGGGGAAACTAGTGACGTTCTCCTCTCAGTAGAACACATATGGGCTGGCTATTATCTCACAGATTCTTGACTTTCTCCACCTGCTGCTTCTTAACTCAACTTCTTGTTAGTAATTGGTTTACTAATCTCTGACTAGTTTGTTGTTTCCTTGATTGGATGTTTATATCTAGCACTTCTGAAAGCCTAAAGCTAAGTTACAAACCACAGAATTGTACGGTAGTTTCTATGATTTATGAATTTGGACTTATCTTGCTGCACCACCTCCTTTTTAATATAATTTAAACAATCCTGTAGTTAAGCATACATGCGGCTCAAGGCTTAAGCTGCATTTCATGGAATTGTCACCCCTATAAAGTAAGGGACTTCCTAGCTCGGTCTTACTAGACAAAGAATGGATTATAAGTGTCACCTTGCACCACTTGTAGATCATCTCCTTTCAACTTTCAAAGTCTATCATATTCACTATTCATAGCTTTTACTTCAGGATCTGGAACAAATAATTTGATCTGATAGTTGACTTTTAAATCTCTCCTTTGCCATGCACTGAGCAAATCTCTTTTCCTGCTTTGTTAGTGTTTGCACATGTTCCTTTTGTTCACTGAATAACTGTGAAGAATTATAATTGCAAAAATGATTAATTCAGTGAAATCCTATAGCTAGAAGGAGAAATTGATGCTGATCATTAATTTATATGATCTTGTTTATCCTTATGATTGATTCAGTTTATATCTCATGGGCTTAGGGATTTTCCTTTTCAAATTTTTATATGTTCTATTAACAGCGTAGTATGTATATGGATGTGTTTGTGTATGTGTCTCAATTGTCATTTATGATTTAGAATGTTGAACAATATAACCTTGATTCTTTTGCATGACCTTAAATCTCTCAACCACACAAAAGAGTGATTTAACAATACAGTTCTGTGGGCTTTCATTTTGAATTTGTCTTGTATGTGGCCAGAAACTGCAATATATTCATGTGATGTCCTATGGTATGAGTGTAAGTATATGTTGGCACTTAGGGCTTGCTTTCCTAATAAGAAAATGTTACCTTGAGAGAAAATGTCCTTAGGGATGGGTAAATGTCCCAGCTGATAGAACGACAGCTGAACAACCGTGAAGTTCTGGGTTGGAATACACAAACCCTGCTTAAAATGTGGGTGCTTCTATATGCGTCTGTAACCTCGGTGCCAGGTAGGGAGAAATAGGGTGATCCCTGGAGGTTGCTGGCCAGTCAGAGTGGAAGAGTTTCAAAGCTGCACTTTCATTGAGAGATCCTTTCTCAAAGAATATGGAGGAGAGCAACTGAGAAAATCAACCAATGCTGACCTCTACCCTTTACATGTATGTGAGTGCACATACCCCACACATTCTCATGAATACACGCACAGAAACACACACACACACACACAAACCCAGACACAGAAAAAGAAAGGTATTCATCAGTGGTGTGTGCAGAAACATTTCAGTTAAATTCCCTGTATGCTCAGCATATAGTTGAACAATAATTATATGATTTACTTCAAAACATCCAAAACATTCTCCTTTTAGTTGTATTTTAGTTGCTATATCAAGATGACAATTACAGGGCAGCCTCCAACAAGAACATCTTCTAGTAATTTTTACAAATTTAAATTGGAAATGCTTGTCTTTCAATTCTAAAATAACTATTATTTTTAACTGACAGCTTTAGATAATAAACTAGTTGAAAAGCCTATAAGCAGCACTGTGGACAGAGTTTATACAGATGTTTCCAAAATAAATTACACTATACTAAATGTGCACACATGCTCACACACATTCACTTACACACATTAACCTTCACAATTTCATCATATATTGCTACCCCTTTATTCACAAAGAGAGAGTGAAATCACCCTCCACGATACTCTTTTCCACCCACCATTTTATCATAGCTTCTTCATGAATGACAGTTGCAATAGCCGTGGTCAGAAAACTGTCCCAGATCCTCTGTGTTTTAACTCTTCATCTGTCATCACAGCACTGCTTAAACCACCCTCAGAATCTACACCTACAAAGTCTCACCGACATGGCTCCTTAAACATGACCTGAGCAACAATAACAAAGACAGACACGCTAATGTGGGAGAGGGGTGGTTCATGTGGACTCAACTACAGGAATGTTGAGAGCAGAGGTCTCCCCCAGGGAAGAGCACACAAATTAGTTATCCGATATCAAATTCAGTCCTGAAAGCATACCTACAAGTAATATTATATGTTGTATTACATATTTAGCAATTATAAAACACATATATAACAGCAATTAAATTTAAAAGCTATGATATTGAAAGAGCAAGAGAGGCATACATGGGAATGTTTGGAGGTAAGGAGGAAGAAAGAATAAATAATGTTATTATATTAGTTTTTTTTTTTTACCGCAGGCAAGGTATCTACCTTGCTGAGTGCCATGGTTCGCATCCATAAATGGAAATAAAATTGAGCTTAAGAACCTTCCAAGATAGTCATCAATGTGACTATGGGACAAGGCCAGTTCAAGCACCCTCTCCTCTACTGCCCAAAGACCTAGCTGCCAGCCCCTGGACAGCTGGGAACCCCTCTAGAGCCAAGTCTCTTGCCAACCCTAAAATGGCTCCCTAATTAAGATAGCTTCTTTCCTGCTCCCATATCTGCCCTTCTTCCATCTCAACCATCCCACTCCCCCAAGCTCTCCCCAATCCTCCCCTTCTCCCTTCTCTCTCCCGCTCTCCCCTTCCCCCACCCCCATGCTCCTAACTTTTGCCTGGCGATCTTTTCTGCTTCCAATTTCCAGGAGGATCTATATATGTTTTTCTTTGGGTTCACCTTATTATTTAGCTTCTCTAGGATCACAAACTATAGGCTCAATGTCCTTTGTTTATGGCTAGAATCCACTAATGAGTGAGTACATACCATATTCATATTTTCGGATCTGGGTTATCTCACTCAGGATAGTGTTTTCTACTGCCATCCATTTGCATGCAAAATTCAAGATGCCATTGTTTTTACCGCTGAGTAGTACTCTAATGTGTATATGTGCCACATTTTCTTTATCCATTCTTCAATTGAGGGGCTTCTAGGTATTACAAATAAAGCCATAGAACCTTTGTCTGGTTACGGATGGAAATAGACAGAGACTCACATCGGAGCACTGGACTGAGCTCCCAATGTCCAGTTGAAGAGCAGAAGGAGGGAGAATATGAGCAAAGAAGTCAGGACCGTGTGGGGTTGGTTCACCCACTGAGACAGTGTGCCTGATCTAATGGGAGCTCACCAAAGCCAGCTGGACTGGGACTGAATGAGCATGTGATCAAACTGGACTCTCTGAATGTGGCTAACAATGGGGGCTGAATGAGAATTGACTGAGCCAATGGTAATGGCACTGGGATCTGTCTCTACTGCATGTACTGACTTTTTGGGATCCTAGTCTGTTTGGATGCACACCTTCCTAGGCCTCAGTGGAAGGGAGAGGGCCTTGGACTTCCCACAGGGCAGGATTCCCTGCCCTCTCTTAGGACTGGGGGGAGAGGAGTGAGGGTGAGTGCGGGAGCGGGAGGAAAATGGGAGGAGGGGAGGACGTGGAAATTTTGAATGGTATTATTTATAAAGCAATAAAAAAAAGAACCTTCCAAGATAACATTCATTTTGTGTTGGCCATCTAATGCTGGGTATGAGGCCTACCCACAAGAGTGGTTTTTATACCCTGTGAGACTCTGTTAGAGAGAACATATTTTTCAATTGTGACTGGTTATCAATTGGAGATAGCCTCTGGGTTAGAAATAGGGAGTTGTGTCCACTACCCTCAGTGCTAGGACCACATCTGGAATTGACCCATGCAGGTGGCATTCATGGTACCAGACTCTCTGAATTCATATGTGAGTTGGTCCTGTGTTTAAAAGGCCTTGTTTCCCTGTGTCGTCCATTGCCTAATGCTCTTCCAATCTTGCCTCCTCTTCTTCGAGGTTCCCTGAGCCCTGAAGGAGGGATTTGATGGCGCCATCCCATTTCAGTCTGAGTGTTTCAAAGTTCCTCATTCTCTGCACATTGTCTGGTTGCAGGCCACTGTATTTGTTCCATCTATTGCATGAGGAAGCTTTTATGGTGGTGACTGAGCAAGGCACTGTTCTATGAGTATAGCAGAACATCATTAGGGGTCATTTAATGACTCCATTCCTTTAACACAATGGTACCATTTTGTTTGCCTGTTGGTCCTTGGCCTGTCTGTTCTCAGGATTTTTGCTACCTGAGCAATGCCAGGTATGAATTGCATTCTCATAGAGGTAGTCATGAAAGGAATTTATTTTACTTTATATTTTATTTTATTTTTACCTTACAGGTCTCTTATGTATATATGATGGCTTCTGTTTGGGTTTTTATGAAATTCCTGTGTGTTTAAACATGTGTCTCTGTTCCCATATGGGATTCTTTTTCTTTGGATCTTTGTTGTTTTGGGTCCCCTCCCTTTTTTTTGGTTCTATTCTGGTTTATTTTTGTTTTATCTTAATGTATTTTTAAAATTTTTTCTTTAGGTGCCTGTCTGTTTTCAAAGGAGAGACAGAAAGGGCATGGATTTGGATGGGATGGGAGTTGGGGAAGGTTTTGGAGGACATGGGGAGAGGAAATTATAATCAGAATAGATGGTATGGAAAATATGTTTCTGTAAATAGAAAAACAGAGGAAAAATGAACTTAAGACTGAGTATGTAACTGAGTGGAACAGTCTAACCCAGCATGGAGTTTGAGCTCTACTAACACAATTCCACACACATTCACATGCATATGTACACAGGCACATATTTATTGTGGTATATGTGTACATATACATATTAAACACACACATATATATTTCATTTAGACTATTGGGATTAAGTGCAGTAATGCAGTTTCTCGGCTTATAGAATTTAAAGCCTGAATAAATCCTTCTGGGTTTACTGTTTTTGGTGGCTGTCTCATCCTGAAAGAGAAGATTCTATTCTAGCTGCACTGACTTTTGTCAGTTCCCATCTGCTCATGTGCTTTGCTGGTTGAAAGCAAAGTTCTGCCTCTGGATGTTAAGTTCCAGCTACAGCTCCAAAGTGACTGAGCATGATTCTGTTGTTCAGGACAAGATGGATGCAAAAAACAAATAAAGCCAAAATATTAACAGATATGCACACAGAGAGATGATGAGAGCAGATTGGTCATAAACTGACAAAGTGATCTAATAGAATTACGTAGAAAAATGTAAACAGTCTATAGTATGCTCATCTAATCCATGAACCACTAAACTAAAATAATGAAAATATATAGAGGGAGAGATAAAAAAGGAAGAAAGATATATGCATAGGAACCATTCTGTAGCTCTGTGTCCAGAATGTCTTGGCAGCTCTTTGCTGTTAAGCCATTTCCCAACCTTGTTCTGCCCAATCATCTGTTGTGTTTATATCAATCTCAAACCTGTCATTGAGTTGAATCCTGGAATCATGATTCTGGCTCTGGCATGCTCTGCTTGAGTCCATGGACACCTTGAAAGAGACACTGTTCCTTGCCATGTCAAGGTGTCTGTGGTTTACAGATTTCTAGGATAGCTCTCAGAAAAATAATACACTCTGACTTAATAAACAATCGGCTCTCATGTTCCTTTCTATGATCATTGGTTCTTTGGTGTTATCAGTACAATAGCTAACAAACTCATTCTCAGTAAATCCTTGATTCCAAGCCCCATTGTTTCGAACACCTGCCCACTCCATCCAAACACTATCATTTTACTATTGTGCTCATGAGGATAGAAAGTCTTCGTCTACATAACTCAGACATCTGTTTATAAGCTTGGAATTTTTTCAAGTCTTTCTACTTACTTGGTGACAATATTCCAGATATATCTGTCATTTCTTGATAGAATGTAATTTGGTAAATTTTGAATAACCTGCAATGACCTTGACTAAAAACTAAACAAATTCACTATCTACTTTATAAGAAGCACCCCGTTGCATTACATTTAAGCTATTCAAATGCCTGAAGTCTTCTTGTGCTTTTATTTCAGGATGATTAGCTATAGTCATGAATGTTATTTTTAGTAAAAGAAAAATCAATAAACTAAGCTATGGGAAACCTGGATTAGTGTCTTCCCTCAAGAATATTGTCTTTTAATCCTAACATAAATTAATGGGAGAAGAGCCAGTTTTCACTGTAGGATGATGAAGGAGATGTGAACTATATAGAAGATTTTAAACATATCTAAAATGTTCAATGTAAGTGAAACACAGACTTACTTCTAAGTGTTTAACTCTTAACTTTATTTCAAGGGCAGTTGAAATACCACTTTCTCCTAAAGGTCTTTTTTTTTTTTAAATGTCTGTCTTCTCTACCATTGATCTTAGTCTACTTTGAAAAGTTACATTGTCTTTGTTCTTGACAAGTTGGTAGGTATCTCACATGAACAACTGCAAATAGGTAAGTGTGTGTGTGTGTGTGTGTGTGTGTGTGTGTGTGTGTGTGTGTGTAGTTCCACATACCAAATATGCATGAATCATCAAATGTAAGAAATAAATTACACATCTCTCTTTCACGAAAGCAGCAGTTTAGGCTATATATGTACCTGATACCCAACAAGGTCTTCCTTTGTTGCCATGACTGGACTGGAATTAATTATATAGACCAAACTGGCCTCAAATTCACAGAGCTCTCCTGTCTTTGACTCCTGGGTGCTGGGATTAAAGGTGTGTACTAACACACCTGTCATGATGATTGGTTTTTTTATTTTTCAACTTGACTGAATCACCTAGGAGTTCTCTCTCTAGGTTTGTCTTTGAGGGAGTTTCCAGAAAATTTTAACTGAGTAGGGAAGACCATTGAGTGTGGATCACATCATCCCAAGGACTGAAAAACCAGACTGAATAGAAAGTGTTGGGGAAGGAAACCAGTCTTGATTGATTGATTCTCTCTCTCTCTCTCTCTCTCTCTCTCTCTCTTTCTCTCTCTCCACCCCCATCTCTGCTTCTTGACTGAGGATGAAATGTTAATGCCTGCTGTGAACTCCCTACCACCATACTTTTCCTGCTGTGAGAGACTGTCCCCCATCAAGCTGTGAGCTACAACATAAATTCTTCTTTCCTTAAGGTGATCGTGCTGAATATTTTGTCACCACAAGTAAAATACTGTGGTGATTTGAAAAACAATGCCCCCCCAGAGGGAGTGGCACTATTAGGAGGTGTGGCCTTGTGGAAGTAGGTGTGTTCTTGGAGGAAGTGTGTCACCGTGGAAGTGGGCTTTATATGCTCATGTCATGTGTCTTCACAGCAATAAAAACCCTAAATAAAACAAATACCACTCCCCAAAAATGTGAAATGTTAAATAAAATATTAGTATATATGATTAAAATGAGTGAGAGTGTGTCTCATTTCCAGAGAAAGGTAGTTTCTTAAAACTCTATTAACAAATGTCTTGAAGTTGTTCTGAACATTACTTAGTGCAACCCTTAATCCTGCCCCTAGCAGAGGGCATTATCACAGTAGGTGGTCATTATCACTTTGACCTGTGGCCTGCCTTCCACTAATCTACACTCAGATTTTGGGTCATGTACCACTCAAAATAAAAGTTTAGAAAATACTTTTTAATATAAAAGAATGGAATGGGTAGTACTGATATACACACCAAGGTTTGGTTTTGGAATAAGAGATTGATCAAATTGCCCTGAAGCAAAAGCAGGAGACATTTTGCTTTGTTGGTAAAATCTCATTATAAATGCACAGACAGTAATCATGGTGAAATACAGCAGGAACAAGGGGCCATACGGAACACATTGCCAGGAATAAAGGAAATGAGAAAAGAATACTCTAACCACAGTTATGGAGGAAGACATTCTGTGCTTTAGAAGATGTAAATTACAAACCTAAGCTTTTTTCTCTTGATCACAGTTGAAACCATAGTGTATTGCTAGAGGTATTTTGTTTTCGCTCTTTGGTGATGCAAGAAAATAATAATGATCAGAGACACTTTATAGTACGTATTATAAATCATAATACGTACTATAAAGAGATAAAGGGGAAAGATTGCTGGATTCCATGTGTGATTAACTTCCCATTCTCACTGACTCGGGCCAAAGCATCTGGAAAGAAATGAATGTTATACCAGACAGAGCCTTCCCAAAGCTGCTGACAAAGTGGGTGCTAACACAGTCCCCTTGATCAGAGTTGAGGCAAGGTTCAAGAAATCCTTTTACCTGGATCAACACTTTTTACTGTAACTGTGGTGGGATCATTGGGGAAACAAAACAGAACGGCTTGGTTGTAGCGTTTTACAAACTTGTTCAACCCACCAACATATTCATAAGATGACAGAGAAGAGAAAGATTTTCATGGTGGTAACATTTTTTTTTAAAAGAAACCCACCAGGGCTGGAAATATGGGTCAGCAGTCAAGAATTCATACTCCTCTTTCAGAGAACCTGATTGATGTTCCCAGCATTTAGTCTCAAAGCTCACAACCACCTGTAACTCCAGCTCCAGAGGATCCATGTCTCTGGCCTCTCTAGGCACAGGCACACATGTGCACATGCACAGAGACACAGATCTATGTACACACAATTTAGAAAGAAAAGAAGCCCATTAAAGATGCCACTTTAGGAACAGGAAGACCTTATTCCTTATTGTCATATTTTATTCACTTATTTAATTGAATGAGACAGACATTAAAATTCCAAATTAGATAATCATTATGTATGGGATATTATCTTCTAATGCTTTGTGAACTAAATAAGATACAGAGGCACTATAAAATTTTACTTTCCTTGTGTTCTGAGTATTCTTTAATTTTTCTGACACTTCTCTGACCACAGGGGAGGCAAAGATTTTATAAGCTAAAATGCCTCATTACTCCCAAACCTTGAGACAGGACCAGAATAAACATATGAAGGAGACCCAGTGAGTGACTTGGCTGGGGAGGCTTTTGTGAACACTCCCAGAGCTCAGAGATAAATGAATTCCCAGCTGAGGTAGATGAGACAGAAAATGGTGGCATCCCAGTCATCTGGACCAGGTTCCAATCACTAGTGACACATAAGTGAATTTCCAACTGTACAACACATGACAAATACCAAAGTGGCATATACCAAACATGACACACCAAAGCGATACTACATGTGACTGTCCTTCATTCTCTTGATGTCTCCACTGTAGAAACATAAAGGAAATGTTTAGACAAGAACTACTCCCAGCAAAGCAAATAGCCAAGATATCTACTTCGATGTCAGGTCTGCACCGACAAGTGGGCTATACCTGAAAGCTGTGCTTTATTCCTATTAGGGTGCACTGTCTGGCAAGGCACATTACATAGCTGTAAAATGAATGCCAGACACTGAAACCCTACACAGTCAGAGGAGAAAGAAATCTGGAGTGCTCATTCGTAATGACTGCTGCTCTCAGAACACATTCCATTGGCTCAGCTTCAGAGAGGAGGAGATGCTAGACCTCCTGGGGCTCACACTTTAAGTCCTCTACCAAGTCTGTCTTGTAACTGGCTTGTCTTATTCCAGAAATGTCACCTCTCTTTCTAAGGTCAACCTTGTCAAGCTGCTGGGGCAGAAAATGCACGAGGACTGCAGGCACAAAAGCAAAAGATGAATAACCAGGCACCAGGAAGAGAAAACAGGGGCAAAGGTGGTGTTGTGCCTGGGAGGCCATCAGTTGAGCTAACAGAGAGATGCCTTTCTCTGACTGCTGATACCTCCTGGTCATCTTTGTACTCTGGCCCGTGCAGTATTCTTCCCCTGTACTGAGGACTCCCGATTGCATGTTTTTGAAGAGTATTAAGTCATTAATTTCCTTATAAGACATCTTTACAGAGTGCCTTAAGCCAAAGAATTGTACATTTGGAGCCAACGAAATGGAGACAGAGAAAGAAATAAACTGTGATATACCTAAATAAAATGAGCAGAGACAGATGGATCAGAAAATGGCTGTGACAATGTCAGTATGTGGGTGTAGGTGTGTGTTGGGGTGTTGATACAGTGTGTTTGTATGTGTGTATTAGTCCAGTGGGGAGTAAAGTGTGCGTGTGTTGTTGCAGTATGTGTGTCTTGGTACATTGGGTGTTGGGGGAAGACAGTATTATGCTGGTACAATGTAATGTACGTGTGCCTGTGCAGTGTGAGGGGTATAGTGTGTGTATGTGTGTTGGTACAGTTTTGATGTATTGGTATATTGTAAGTATCTGCTCTATGTTGGTGCATTTGGGTGTGTGTGATGGTGCATTGGGAGGTGCAGTGGGGGATGCAGTGTGTATGTTCTTACAGTGCATGTGTGTTGGTGAAATGTGTGTAGATTACAATGTGAATATGTTTTTGCAGTTTCTGATAGTACAGTGTATGTATCTGCATGTGTATTGGTTCAGTGTGTGTTTGTGTGGGTTTGTGTACACACTGGTGCGGTGTGCATATATTGGTGCAGTGGGTATGTATGTATATGTTGGTGCAGTGTGGGTTGTGTTCAGAGTGTGTGAAATAGTACAGTGTGGGTTACTGCTGTGTGTGTGTGCTGGTACACTGTGTGGGGGAACAGTGTGTGTATGTGTGTGTGTGTGTGTGTGTGTGTGTGTGTGTGTGTGTGTGTGTGTGCTGGTACACTGTGTGGGGGAACAGTGTGTGTGTTGGTACACTATGTGGAAAAACAATGTGTGTGTATGTGTGTGTGTAGGTGATGAATTAGTGCAGTGTGTGGAGATGGGTGTTGTTTATTTCCTCTTTGTGATTGAAGCAGGAGTGAAGGGGAAAGAGTGGAAGGACGAAGGAGGGCATGAGAGAGAAAATTGTGGTGCAACCACAGCAATTTGTTGCTGAGGAAAGTGGAGGAACTTTAAAACGTGGACACCTATGTAGAATGACACTCTTGAGGTAGAGTCATGAACTGTCTTAATGATATGTCAGTTGAGAATGATGTGACATCTCTGGAAATTTGTAGTAATGAGAGAATGATTACAGAGAAGTCCAACATGCCTTGCACATTTGTCCTCATTATCTCTTTGCTCTTGTCCTTTTTTGTCTTTTTTTTATTAAGATTTTTTTAAATACAATCTTCGCTGATTTTACATAGTTACCCCTGTTCCCACTCCCTCCCCTCTCCCCCATCTCACCCTTCCCCCCACCCCACCCCACTCCACCATCCACTCCTTTGAAAAAGTAAGGCTTCCTATGGGGAGTCAACAAATTCTGACACTTCACTTAGAGACAAGACCAAGGCTCTGCCCCTAAATCTAGGCTGAGCAAGGTATTCCTCCAAAGAGAATGTGCTCTAAGATGCCAGCTCAAGTACTAGGGCTAAATCCACCTCCATCTCCTCTCAACCATGTGCACATCCAAAATTGGCAACTAGCCACTGCCCTGCAGCTCAGCTCATGACACCCCCTGAAATTTCAGCCTCACTGGGCATGCTATTCTGTCTTGGTTTTCCTCTTTTCGTTCTTCTTTTTTGCTCAGTTGTTTTCTGTAGAGAATTCCTACCTGCTCATCAGGTCTCATCAAAGTCAGTTACCCAAACAATCAGATCCAGACTGTTGAGCTCTCTGAACAAGAGCAGTCCAAGGCATCACATGTGAATATCAGATAATTGCTTGCACAGTCTAGTTGCTTCTTTGTAACACTAGAAATCTGACTGTGCTGATTGTGTGTATGTGTGTGTGTTTGAGGGGATGACAGAGACAGAAGACAGAGGGGAGGGGAGAAGGACAGGAAAGAGAAGGAGAAAGAAAAAAAGAGATGATAAGAGAGGAAGAAAAGAAAAGAAGAATGTGGGGTTTTTTTTTTCTCCTTTTCAAACATGAATGTGCCTATGTGTCCTGACTGTGACTATCCAAATCCCTAAACTTAGCTTTTCCTAAAACCTGTCATCATGCTAGGGGATTCCAACCACTTCTGTCATTTTTATTTTTAACTGGACACAACACTCAAGGGCTTCCCATATTGTTCCTGTTTACTTGTAGCAACAGGCTGAAGACAGGGACAGGTTCCTGAGGGGAAACGTAGGAAGTTGTTTTTTGTTTGTTTTGAAGACATGGTCTATGCTTTTAGCATAGACTTATGATCTTTACAGTTCACAGTGTTTGTTACTGTGAACCTGGAAGAAAAATTGATTTAGTGATCCAGGTAGACAGTAAGGGGATATGAGCAGCAGTCTATAGCAGTAGATCATCATGATCCAACATCGATGTTTCAGATTCTTCAATAGACAATTGAGTCAAATCATGACTCCAATAAAACTCATTGGTTCGCCAAATTTGTGGTTGGTGGTATCTATACTATGTTCTGTTATGGGCTCCCTATCTGGAGTGAGTAGATGTGTGTGTGTGTTGAGTCTCCCCAGGAAAAGGTCTGTCATACAACAGTCCTTATTCTGTGCATGTTCAGCAATGAGGTCTTTTGCTTCTCTAAATCCAAAATGCTCACTCGTTTGACTCCTGGGGAAGTCACAGTTTATAATGCTATTGAGAGTCTTATGTGTGCATTCTGCCCGCTGAAATGGATTACTCACCCATTGAGGCTAGCAAGTATCTGTTGTTGTAGTTGTTATCTTTTGACATGCTACAGTGTTCAGCAGACAATAGCAATCAATGTCCATAAACTGATGTGATATTCAAAACTGAAGAGCTCTGATGTGTCAGTAGAGTAAGTAAAGCCCACACTTTTAGGTCAAGGCTTCACAGTAATACACAGATGATTGATACGTAACTCGAGCTTATTATTTTTAACAATTCCAAAAGTCTTTGGTTAAACTCCTTAAATATATTCATTGACGCTTTACCACTAAAATTATCTGATTTTCATCATAAAACAAAAGTAGATATGAATGAACAAATCATTAACAGTTTCTATACACTTCCCACTTTGACACGGCCTAATAACTGGCACAAGTTGATTCGAAAGCAAGGAATGATTCCGAAGATATCTGAGCACAGCTCTCACTGCCAGTCCAGCCATCAATGTTGAACCCCATGGCATTCTCCCGCGTCTCATGACATGCTTCCAATGCCACTGATTGAAACCAAACCCATCCTTTCTCTTTTTCTGCCCTCGCAAACTGCTCTGGCTGCTGCCTGTAGTATCTAACCTACATGGGACTTCTGAACACATTGGCTCTAGAACCAAACATCTGTGACACAGTGCAGACCTGTCTGGTTTCCTCATTTCTGGAGAACCACCTATTGTAAATTCTCTAACTCATTTTCCTCTCGATCCACTGCCTGATGGTCTTGCCCTAGATATCCCTGACTTCACTCTACTACCACTTCCCTGTCTTCGTTGTTCCGTCACCTCCCTTGGTATTCATTGTTCTATCGCCTCCCTTGATAGTTTTTGTTTCACCACCTCCCTTGGTCTTCGTCATTCCATCATTGCCCCTGATTGACATTGTACCATCATATTTCTGTATCTTTATTGTGCCATCACCTGCCTGGCTCCTCATTATGCCTCACCTGCCTCTTAGTGGTTTATACTTGTTGAACTTACATTTAGTCAAGTAATAGGAGAACATTTAGGGAAGAGTTAGCAAAAAGAACTAGGCATAGGACAGTAATAGGGTACTGATATGATATAAATGATGAGGCCTTAGGCTCAATCCCCAACACAAGGAAATAAATACTCCTCAACATAGATAGATCAATAGATTATGAATAGATTGATAGATAGACAGACAGACAGACAGATAGATAGTTAATGGATGGATGGTACATAGATTTATAAATATGTCCAAATATTCCACAAGTCAAAACTGCATGTCATTCACATTTTCTTCCAAAATTTTAAGATAGGAAACTAGAAGTAGAGTGTAGAGAGTTCTCAGGACTTTGGAGTTGATCAAGGATGCATTTTGAAAGTGTACCATTCTTATCTTGGTACTGTATACTAAATCCACATAATGAGTTGCCCCATTGGACCAGCTTCAGTCCTATTCCTTCACAGCACTTGTTTTCTACTTGCTTTTGGTCCAGTTGGCTAGACCGAGACTAGAATTCAACAACTGAGATAAGAATCCACTCAAAGTAAGGAGAGTTGTGCAGAAAAAGTGACTATGAATGTCACTATAACTTTTAAATATTGTATAGTCATTTGGATGTCAAGTTTAAGAAAGAAAGATATTTATGTCATGACAAAGTTTTTTTCACATCTAATTATCATTTAATACAAACTATAATGATGTATGGATTTAGCTTTACTAGTAATTTAATTAAAGCAGAGATAATAGATATGGGAATGAATTTGTTGAATTGGAATCTAAGCATATTTTGACAGTCCTGTGCATTTGTAGCTCAACAGAACAGCATTAGTTACATACAGTGAGCATGGAGTTTTCTCAGAGGAAGCTGTATGTGATTAACACATATTTATTGGATTTTCATGTCTTCACCATGATTTTGTATAAACTATGAGAGACTCGGAAAGTTATTTAACCACACCATGTCTCAATGTTCCCATCTAAACAGTGGAAACAATTGTACCTATCTCCGAGGACTGATGATTCTTTGTTATTAAGTGAGATACATTAAGCATTCATAACCTTGAACAATTAGATCCTTCAAGTTCAAAACAAAGTAGAACTAAAAGAGAAATGTACTGTCAACAAAATGAAGTGGTCTTCAGTATGAAAAGCTGTTCTTTAAAAAAAGAAAACATTTGCTAGGGGATGGTGGCACACAGCTTTATTCCCAGGATTTGCAAATCTCTGTGCGTTCAAGGCCAGCCTGGTCTACCAAGTAAGTTCCAGGACAGCCAGAACTGTTATACAGAGAAATCCTGTCTCAAAAGAAGAGGAGGAGGAGGAGGAGGATGAGGAGGAGGAGGAGGAAGAGGAGAAGAGAAGGAAGGAAAGAAGGAAGGAAGGAAGGAAGGAAGGAGAGAAAGAAGGAAGGAAAGAAGAAAGAAACCTTGTATATATGTGTGTGTATGATGTGTGTCTATGCATGTTCATGTGTGTGAGTACATATACACATGTACCACAGAACACATATGTAGGTCAGAGGACAACTTCAGGCATTAGTCATTGACCTCTACCATGTTAGAGGGAGTCTTTTGTTTGTATCTATGTACACCAGACCAGCTGTTCTGGAATTCCAGCGTCTACTCCCATCTTCTAGTAGTAGAGCTGGAGTTTCAGATGTAATATCCACATTTGTTTGTCTTATGGACATCTGAACCCAAGTCTTCATGCTTGGGCAGTGGCAAATTCTGTATACAGAAAGCCATCTCACCAAATTATAGAAATCCTTGTTAGTATGGTAACCTTCTAATGAAGTCACAGGCATAGCTGACTTGTTATGTTCTCAGAGACTGTGATAAAATTGCTTGTTTATTTCACTGAGATTACAAAGTATGAACCAGCAAACATGACTTGTGATGCGCATTTTACGTAAATTTTAGTTTTAATCTTCAGAATTGTCTGAATATATACTATCAATGTATTTAGATAGAGACTTTTAAAATATAGGTCATAATAAAAGGATCAAGAAAAGTTTGAATTCAAATTTGGCACTCTTGATAGAAATTGAAAAATGGATGCTTATTAGAGGCGAGAAAAATAGAACACCTGAAAAACAAGAAACTGGGGCAGGCATATTCAAGAAACCTGGGAACAGGAGCTGGTAAAATGGCTCAGCAGGTACAAAAACTTGCAGCAAAAGCCTGAGGACTTGAGTTTGGCTCCTCGAGTCCATGTCAAAAACTCAGATGCGGTAGCATGCATCTTTTACCCCTACATTCCTATAGAGATTAGAGGCAGAGACAAGAAAACTGCTCAGAAATCGGTGACGTACGGCAAAAGCCTGGAGTATGCAGCATTATGTAAACAACTAGAGACTCTGCTTCCAAAGAAAGAAAGAAGCACCTCCCCAGCGGTGGCCTATGACCTCCACCCACATGCCTCATACACACAGACACATAGAATATTAATAATTAAAATTACAAAACCTGAGCATAGTTATAACTCAACTTATTTCAAAACTCTTATGAGTAGCCAGAGAGAGTAGCTCATTCCAGTAATACAAGAAATTAGGGGACTGAAAGTTTAGGATACAAAGTGAATTCTAGGACAGCCTATGCTACAAAATGAGACCTTGCCTTAAACAAAGCAAAACAAAGAAACAAACAAAAACTCTCCAGACATCTGTTTTTGTTCCAGAGATAAGAAATGCAAGCAAGGATGGAGCCCAGGTCAGAAGTCAGCCAAAGATTCACTGATGATGTAATGTCATTTTAAGCATTAGATTCTATTCTTTGTTTCATATGCTGTTATTAAAAGTAGAGATTAAATATTGAAGGAAATGTTAAAGCAA
Source organism: Ondatra zibethicus (assembly GCA_004026605.1). Classification (NCBI taxonomy): domain Eukaryota; kingdom Metazoa; phylum Chordata; class Mammalia; order Rodentia; family Cricetidae; genus Ondatra; species Ondatra zibethicus. Next base: position 45,892 of record PVIU01003990.1, read on the forward strand.
TACACTAATTCCAGGTAGAGTTTTCAAAGCAGATCATGACTATGCAGAGAACATGAGCCAATGTAGCAAATGCTGGAAATATTAAATCTGGGCATCTGGTTCAAATTAATTTCAGTAGCTAGAGAACAACATCAATTACCTTCTAAAACGAATTTAACTTTATTAGTGTGGAATGCAGAAAGACAAAGTACTATTTCCTCCAGTGGACTTAGATAACCTCAGCCCCAGAGCATCTCAGCCCTACCCGAGCATGGCTGCTATTGTTCAGATAACCTGGCTCAGAGCTCAAAAGTACGGGAACTGTTTATGCATGTGGTACAGTTCAAGAGAACAAGGCATTGAAAAACTGCACTGTTAATCAACAGCCTTTGAGCCCTTGTGAGAACAGTTCTCATTCATCACTTTGCACAGTGAATGTATGAGATCACGGGCTATAAGCTAGAAGACATGCTGGCATGCCTATGCTCCCAACACTCGGTGTACAACAAATCCCTTCCTATTCCTCCCTTTCCCTGTCTGCAGAAAGGACTGCTGTGGAATTTACACAGGAGAACGCATGCCCTGCTCAGCATGCTGGTTGCAGCATCGTTGGGCCTCAATGACTATTAGGATACTAAGCCATTTGCCATTTCCTGGTAGTGGCAAATAATAATTTCCCATTATTCTCTTGTTTTGTTTTCTTACTTTTTCATGTTTTCTGCTTGATCACTAACAAAAGAGCAAATTCCATCAGCGAATGTGCCATGTAATTTTGTTTTCTTCTTTGGTATTTTTCAAACTACTATGCACTGTGCCAAAGTGTTCCATTGGTCTTTGGTGAATTAAAGTGGCATCAGTATTATGAGCATTTGCATTCATTATGTATTTCTTCTGTGGGACCTTGCTAAGGGTTTTCCATGCTTGAACTCCTTTAATCTTCACACACAGTCCTGAAATGTAAGTACTCTATGAATGAAATACATTTTTGATGAATTACAAGAATACCTTTGTCATTGCCATAGCAACAGAAGTCTGGAAATATAAATCCGATTTTAGAAACCATAATCACCGTTGTGTCCTCTTTTTCTGGCTCAGTTTTAACATGCAGTTGAAGGCATTTATATCTCACATGCATAAAGACATATAAATGTTAATTATGTTTATTGACTCCCAAAATTGAAAGCAGACTTTCTAGAATCAAGACCCTCAAAAATAATTTTAATCATTTTATAAATAAAAAAGGATACACAGACCTGGGAAGTTCTTGGTACTGTTATAAAGACATGAGACATGTAACATAGAATAAGAAAACTTATGTGAATTTTGGGGGTTTGGTTTGATTTCAGCTGCTAAATGATTTAAAACGTTACTGTTCTAGTGAAACAGGCATGGTTTAGCAAGAAGACTATGATATTTTCATGAATGTTTGGTGTAAATTTTGATCTCACATGTCGCTGTCTCAGGTACATAGCCTAGACGTCCATGGGTACTGCTCAAGCTCTCTCTGACCTGTATGGGACAAGGCATCTCTGGCAAACGTTGAAAGGGTATACTAAGGGAAGTGGGTAGAGCCATTTAAACTAACCTTGTCAAAAGAGAAGGTATGGTTTAGTGGTTAACATGTTAAACCTAGGCACAAAGCAATTAGGTAAAATTATTGTTATCAGCTTGTGTTCTAATTTTTCATGTCTCATTTTTCTCCCTAGATGAATATCATAGCTTTTTAGCAACGTTGAAAATTGAGTGAGCATGGCATTACCCAAGAGAGGTTTTACTTTTACGGCAGCAAAGAATAACACTTGATAGAGGAGCAAGATTAGATCCTGGATTTACCCCATGCCATGTTGTTAACAGTCTTGTTTAAAATGCCACAAGATGAGATAATGTGTGTTTTAAAGCTGTATGATTTTATTTCAATTAGATGTCTAGTTATCTTGTCTTGTCTTACGTGCCTGACTTTTTGGACTGATCTTTACTCTACACATCTATTGTTCCGTCTCTTCCAGAAATGAGTTCTAAAAGTTGAAAAGAGGGCCTTAAGTGATTAAATGCTGCTGACAAAAGATTATGTTAGGGACTGAAGTAATGATAACAATTCTGACAGCATTTACAAGAAGCATTTTCAATTCACACATTTTTGTGAAACTTTCTGTTTATACTGGTGAACATTTTCGGTAACAAACTACTCTACATTCCTAACATGACCTTTATGCTCAGTCATATATTTATATTCAAATGCCTATTACTCAGATCAATAACATGAACAAAGATTGGTAGAGAGATCTCAAAATTAGTGTTCGAGTTCTCTTGTACGGTATCCTGTTTAGAAATGGTGGTACAAAAATGCTCTTAAAATTAAGCAGTTTCTAATTGATTATATCAGTATTTTATACAAATTCTATAAAAGGAATTTTATTTTAACAAGATAGTACTCTCTAAATTTGAAGTATAACTTTCAAAAAGGAGAATTGAGTCAGATTGTCAGTATTTTTTCAGTGAAAACGTTAAAGAGATAAAATAAGGAGGCTCTATACATTTATTACCATGAGTTACTTCCTTTTTGGAATAATTATTTTTAGTATTTGCATATATAACTTCCACTCATATCAATATAAAAAATATTATTACATGCAGTTGACTCCCAAGTCTCTCTCTCTTTCTCTCTCTTTCTCTCTCTCTCTGTTTCTCTGCCTCTCTGTCTCTCTCTCTCTCACACACACACAGACACACACTACTACATGAAATAGGAGGGTTAGTTAGAAAGAAGTTTGGTGGGAGGAGAAAGGAAATAAAGGAGGATAATGAGGGTACTTTGAATCTTTGATCAAATCTTTTGAAAATAAATTGCAGTTGGGTGGTAGTGGCACACGCCTTTAATTACAGCACTAGGAAGGCAGAGGTAGGTGGATCTCTGTGAGTTTGAGGCCAGCCTGATCTACAGAGTGAGCTCCAGGGCTGGTTCCATGGCTAATGAGAAACCCTGTTTCACAAGAGAGAGAGAGAGAGAGAGAGAGAGAGAGAGAGAGAGAGAGAGAGAGAGAGAGAGAGAAGAAAAGGAGAAATTGTACTCCAACATTGGCAAGAGAAGTCCACTTTTGAGTTGTGGTCTGGATTATCAAAGAGACTCCCAAAACATAATAGGCTATTTCCGGTGCCAGTGGTTACCTTCCAAGGTAGAAAAGTCCCATTGCTGAAGACACCGTGAACTGAAGGTGAAGATCCAGAGGGTCTGAGCTGGAACACAAGAAAACAAGGACAGCCAAGCAATCCTGAACTTCTAGAAAGCAGACTGCTGAAGACATCACATTTCCTGGTGTCAGTTTAGACTACAGAGCAATAATAATAAAGGGACATGGAACTGGCACATGCAGACACGGGCTAGAATAGAGAACTAAAGCTAAAGATTTTTGACAAAGATGCCAAAATGCATACTGAAGCAAAGTTAGCATTTTCAAAGATTGGTGCTGGAAAGCTAGATATGAACATGTAAAAGAATGATTAGATCCTATCTCTCTTCCTGAACAGAACTCAGTTCCATGTAGATTAAGGACCTCAACACAATACCTAATACTCCATATTTATTAGAGAAAAAAGTGAGAATTATATTTCAACATAGTGGTATCAATAAAGACTTGTTAAATAGAACTCTAATAGGACAGAAAATAACACCAAGAATCAAAAAATGAAATCTCATGAACTAAATGCTTTTGTATATCAAATGATTTTCAAAATTGTGAAGACACATCCCACAGAACAAAAGAAAATCTTTTATGACTATATTTCCAACAGAAAATTAATGACAGCAGTATACAAGGAACTCTGAACACTAAAAATGAAGAAAAACCAACTATTCAATTAAGACATGGGCTATGCTACTAGACAGAGAGCTCGCAAAAGAAATAAAGATGACTAGTAAAAACTTTCTTTAAAGAAAGTATCATTCATAGCCAGCAGGGATCCCACTCCAGGCAGTAGGACGATCATCTAAAGCATACCTTAAAAAATGCAGGCATCGTTATTGGAAAAGCCGGTACCTTTCACACTGTTGATTGGTGTGCAAACTAGCGTAGCCACTTTGCAATTAATTGAGAAGGTCTTCAAAAACTAAAAACAGAACACCTTATGTCCCAACTGGGCACAACTTCAAAGGAATGTGCACCTACTGCAGAGATCCTTGCACCCCCACCTTCATTGCTGTCCACTTCACAACGGCTAGGGAATGCCATCAGCCTAGCTGTGCATCTACTCATGCTTTTTAGTCATGGAAAGGCCATCAGCAGGGGATATGGGTCAGAGAGACTGTATCCAGGGCAGAAGCTGTCCATGCATCTCCTGTGCCTGTAGAATCCCTGCAAACAACTTCGCAGACAATATTACAGGTTTTCCCATCACTAAGCACTGGCAGTAAGGAATAATAAAATATGGTGGTAGCTTCATCTTCAGTCCCCAAGGGCAGTACTCCTAGTCATTTCAGATATATATTTCAGGCACCTGTCCTTAGGCCAGTTGACAGGGATATCTACCAGCCACTTGCCACCTTGATTGCTGCAATGCAGTAGCTCTGCAATTCAGCCTGAAGAGCTCCTGACCCCTGCTGCAGTTCTTAAAGATTAATTCAGCTCACTCTGATTTTCTGTCCACAGTCTCCTTGAGACGCTAAAAAGGCTTTCAGTTTTGCATAATTCGGGCCTGGAGTGTCCCTGCCCTCCCTTTGGACTGTTTTGTCTTAGGGCAGTCTAGGCTGCACAGTCTGGTCAGGGCTCTTCCCTCCAGAGTGTTCTAAGGGCTGTTAAGTACGAAGGAGCAGAACACTTCCCTGGCTCTTCATCTGCAACACAAATGGAGTCGGTCCATAAATATAGGCTCAAGATCCAACTCACAAATTCAAACTGTTAGATTACTTCAAACCTCAGACAAATGACTGAGGTGCCTATTTAACATATCAAAGCAGACACCAGCCCAGTGGCTGCCAGGTTCTCCCTATATCCCACTGTCCTTACCTGAAAAGGGGCTTTCCAGGCTAGCATGCACCATCTCCTACCCTGAACCCTCCAGCCCTTTCCTATATAATCTGATAATTTGGTTACTGCTCTTTTTTTTTTATCTTTGGCCTTCTTTGGCTGCTGCACCTAGTTCCCCCCGACCCACCTCACTTGCCTCAGGGTCCTGTTGTCTCTGGACTCTCACAGATGTCCCTGCCTCTGACTATGCTCTCCCACATAGCTATAATAAACTTTCCCCTTCTGCATACCTAGAACCAGTCATGTTCTTTTTTTTTTTTTTATGGTGCATTTTACTCGTGTAACCTGTATCTCTACTAAAACCCAAGCAGCCACAAGCTCCCTGTTCCCCATCCTTTATATAGTAGGAGGCCTGGAAGGGGACGGGAATGACTTAGGATTCCACCACACCTCCCTGAAAAGAGAAACCCACCACAGACAGACAAGAGTCAGTCGGGGAGGAGAGCCCCCCCACTCTCAGTTCTCTCCCCTTTGCACCCACTCAAAAAGAAAATCAAACACTGGCTATGCAGACCGCAGACCACCCACCCAACCATAGCAGCGTGTGTGGGAACCTCCACACACCCCCGCCCCCCTCCTCGCCTTGTAAAGGGTGGACCCAAGGCGACTTCCTATGGCTCTGCCTTTAGTTTGGTTTGTTCTTGGCCAACACCACACTCTTTTCCTTCCCTCAGCCTACAGCTCAGACACTCAGAATCTTATATTTTCATTCAAAAACTCTCAGAATGGGCTCCTGCCCAGTGTTCACTCACATAATACATATTATACATACGTACATGTGTACAAACATGCATACATACATAAAACTCACAAACACAAAACACAATTAGGAACACTGGAAGGAAGAATAATTAAATTCTACCCCCCAAAACCCAACTGGTCAATTACTAGCGGTAGTGATTGTGGACATTTATTGTTTTGATTTTTTTCCCTGAGAATTAAAATTAAAACTGTTATTATTCCCACCAATTAAGTTCAACAAATCTTATAGATCTTTCAACACACAAAAGCTTTTTCTTAATAGGAACTCATTCAAAATATAGGATAGTAATTAAAGAAAACTGCTGGTGTTTATTGCCTGATATTCTGACTATTAAAAGGAGCTATGTATGAAAAATGTATATCGTAAATGGTGATTATAGTTGGGAATAATCTGTATTAAACTAAATATAGATGATCTACATGATATGTATGTTTCCCGCAATAGCACTTTCAATCTTGGCTGTTTGATATGATTCATAACACAGAGATGGATGGTATCACGAAAGATGTCATAAAAATATTTCTAGTTGTTTCTGCTTTCTACTTTAAAAAAATCCCAACAATTAGAGCATTTTTTTTCCTGCTGAAATTATTCTAAGAAAATCACTTCCTTTCAAGGTGCTTGTTGAAGGGTAGGCACTGTTTGTTGCCAAAGCACATCTGACATCTGAGCAAAGCTGCTAAAGAATCTACTGTGACTTTTCATTTGCTTTCAAGGCATACAATTTGTGGCTTAATGGTAACTAAAATGATAGAATATTACATCGATATAGCCTTTGTTTAGAAAAGGAACTGACAAGCTCACAATGATTTTACACTGATGTAGTTGTGAGATGGCCTCAAGTGTTCTATTGTTTACTTTTATCACATCTGCTTCCAAAAATTATCTGAAGTAGCTGCATACATAAAACACAAACAAAACAGGAACAAAGACCATTAAAAGAAGACTTAGAGATTAGGGTGAAGCAGTTGATCTTTGCCAATTCTTTGAATAAGACTGCCATTCTAAATCATGTGATCTCTTTGACCCACACTTGCCTGAGCAAGACAGGTTTATGGAGGAGAAAGATGCTGGGGTAGAAGTGGCAGGTCTTCAGGTCACTCCATACCCTTGTTATCAATTTTCTCTCCCATTAAGAAGAAAAAAAACAGAGCAGTGGGAAGATATAGGAGGGAAAAGAAGACGCAGGGAGAGCAGGCTGACTGAATGTGCTGCAGCATGTATTGATCATGTGCTGTGCGTGACTGTGAGCCTCTGGCACTATCAATATGCACCTACGCTTCAGTCTCAGAAAACACTCATCTTTGCTGAAAGTGTGGGTGATGCAAGATCCTGAACAAAGGCTGTCAGATAAGAGAAATAGACACGTGTAATAAGCCCCACTCAGGGTCACAGAAAAGTGGAGATATGAAGAAACAGAGCTAACGACATCCACAGAATAAAACTTCAGGGACTGCTCCTAGGCACTCCCAGGCATGCCACCACAAAGCTTTAATGCTCCAGTGTGGCCCCAACGTTACCCTCTTCACATTACCTTTCCTGTCTTCTCTATTCTGCATCCCTTCTGATCTGCCTAAAGAAAAAAAATAAAGAATGCCAATATGAAACCATTTTCAAAATTGCCACCAGGAGTATTCCTCATATTTGGTCTGTCATCACCAAGACTGATCATCTTTCAACTCACTCGCTTTGAAAGAATAAACAGCAATACCAACAATTTTTTAAAACATCAGATAGTCATGTTTACATCCTAAGAGAGAGATAAACAAGAGTGATGCAAAAAAAATCACAAATGGAAAACAGCATCTTGGGTTCACGACTGAAGGACTGACAAAGGTGTTTCAGAGCAGAGAAGATGAGCAGAGGAAGAAGATGGGAAAAGAGACAGTATTAGAACCCAGAGCAGAGCCCACGTAAAGGTTTGGCAGTTGGCCCATGTGTTATATTACAGGGAGAAAAAATACCTTTGGGCTACACTGTGCTTAACAGAAACAATGAACAGAATGAAATGTTCTTTACCCACTAACCAAGTGACCTTTTCAAGATAGGCTCAAAATTTTTCATGCAGTGCTTAGTTGGAAAAGAGTTCTGCCTGAAGAGTAACAACATGCATTATGGTCCTTGCTCATAACTGTCATTCTCTGCATGACCATGGGTCTCTCTCTTTTATTATATCTTCGGAAATTCTTCAGTGTCTTCTCCACACATGTATCCAAATCTCAGCTATTAATCTATCATTATCTGTCATTCTTTCCCATTTTTGTGTGTGTCTGGTGTTCCATCAATACCCCAGTGTACACTACGTGAATCTTGCTTACTTGGTGGCTTCATATACTGCAGTCACTTTAAGAAAGTTTTTACAAAATTTTATAGGACCAAAAATGAAATGTTCACCCTATAAATGCAGATTATGGGAATTAATAAATAAAATAGTTGATGCATCAAGTTACTACTTGGAAACTTAAAATGGTGTTGGGTCATTTTTTAACTACTATATCTTCATCATCATTTTTATTGTGTGTGTGATGTATGCTCTGCATATGCAAGGCATGAATATGGAAATAAAAGGTCAGTTTGAGGGAGTCCATTCTCTCTTTTCTCCACAGAATCTGAGGATTTAACTCAGGTTGTCAGGTTTGACCACTAAGTCTTTGATCTGCTGAGTTGCCTTGTTGGCCCTCTATTCTAAACAGAGATCATCACAGTGTCTTATATTGTAGTGCCCAATGAGGGAGAATGTGAAAGGGATGTGCACTGAATAGAATCCTTAGCGAAATGTAGTGAGTTCTGTGTGAGGAATAAAGGGAAATGAGGAATTTGGAGTTGCTTGAAGGTTCAACGTTGAAGTCAGGCAGGAAGGGGATGCTGCTCACTGAGGCAGAGAAGGCAAAATGCTATTACTCTATTTGTTCATTATCATCTTTTTACTTAAGTTGTATGAGTTTCTTTTTGTCTACACTAAGCTCGTGCCATTGATGAGGCAACTCAGTAAAGATGTCAAATGTGTAGCTGAAACATAATCTTCAGCTTATGAGAGAAGTCCAAACTACAAATATAAACCATTAGTCATCCTCATACGGACTTTTCGGAGATGAGCATTTGAATGAGGCTCACTGGGAAGGCAGAGCTGTCCAAGAAGGAAAGAAGGTCATGAACCTCTTTCTGACATGTAGTTTGAGAAGACAAGAAAGAACCATAAAAGCTAAGTAGGCGAGGAATCCAGTGAAGCAGAAGGAAAATCCGGAAATAATAAGGGGCCTTAAGAGTAAATGTATGGTCAGCTGTCACAGAAGCCCCTCAAAGTCCAAACAAAATAACTGAAAATAACTGGAAAAGTGAATATTGGATTCAGGAATATGAAACACATTAATAAGAATATTTTCCAAGGAATTCTGGGACAGAGGCCTGAGCAAGATCATGTTAAACTGAACATGTAGCTGAAATGGAAGTATTATTCTTAGTTCTTGGAGTTTCCTTGGCTATCTGGAATCATTTGTGCTTCCATGTAAACTTTATGATTGTTTTCTCTATTTTCACAAGAATTACATTGAATTTACATGTTGTTTTATGTACAACAGTCATGTACATATTGATTCTATTAATCAATAATGTTAGGAGATCTTTCCATCTTGTGATGTCTTTATTTTGGTTTCTTTCTAGTCCGTGCCTGTGGGGTCACATCTAATAATGGCCTTTCATCAAAGAAGTTCTATGATCATACAGGTCATCATTTAGCAAGATACAGGGACAGGGTAGAGACATAAGCAAAATAGTTTTAATAACATGTCTATTCTTAACATGTGCTATGAACCCATGAATCCAGAGCTCTAATATATTCTTAGCATGTATTAAATTTCCACATAAGCTTCTGCAAGAACAAACCATATTCAAAGTACAAAACAACATTATCATACATTTGCTCATCTCGGTGTCTCTCTGTCTGCACTAGTATCCATCCACCTGCCTAACCATCCACTATATTTATTCAGGATGCCTCCATAGGGGCTTCAGGCAGGAGGATGATAGGATACAATGATATCTAGTCCTCTCTTAGGCAAGTGTTGCTTAAAGTAGTTAATAAATGCCCAAGTAGTTACGTCTGGTAAGGACTAACCATGCCAGAAAAGGACTAGGTTTTAGAACGGTAACAGGAGGGAATCCACGTCATGGAAATGAGAAGGAACAGTGAGGGAAAGCTTCATAGGAAGAGAGATCCCCAGTGGAGCCAAGGAATGAGAAGCAGAAACACAGCCATGAGAGGAGCCAGAGGGTGAATAACAGTTTCCCTCAAAGATCCAATTCACGGACCCGGCAGATGAACAGCAAGAATACATTGCAGAGTTTAGTCAAGCAAATTCAAATCAAGCTGCAGGAAGCAAGGAGTGAAAGTATCCCCCATTGTGATTCGTTATTGAAAAGAAATCATTCCAAGCCTTCAAGCTAAGACTCTGCAGTGTTTCTGCACACCGGGTGTACCCAGTGTGGAGGGTGTCTTGCTCTAGGATGAAGGGGAGAGAGTAGAAAGGAAAAGCTGTGACTTGGATTCTTAGCAGCATGACAGCCCCACAGGAGGGCTGACCTGCCTTCTTTCGGGTAAATTATGAGCTATTCTTCTCTTCAAATGCTGCAAAGACAAGGAGATGAAAACTATCTGAAGCACTACATCAGGAGCCCCTTATGGTTTTCCTCAAAGGAAAGATGTGAAGCTTAGAAGAAGGACCAAAGCCTTGACAATCAGGGTATAAAATGAGAAAAAAAATATCAAACTTTTTAATAAGCTTTAAGAGAAAATTGTCTCTGAATAATTATTACTCTTTACAAATGCTCCACTTTGGTGGGTTGGGAAAGAAAATGTGATTGGGTTTTGTGCTCAGGGACCATGATTTGGTTGTCTTACCCTTACCAAACCTACCCCTTGGGGTTCCACAACCCAGACAGTAAGTCATCTCTTATAGGGAAGAATTCAATGGAATTACAGGAAGACCACCATAGATGGTCAATAGCCTGTCTAAGAGACACTCTGCCACATGCATAAGGAGTCCTGGCCAGAACACAGGGTTTTTCCTTACATCTCTTCTCCTTCCTCTCTCTATGAAAGATTCAGTCTTCTTATCACTGGAACATCTCACATAATCAGGTTGACATTGTCAAATCAAACCTACCTAACCCAAAGACATTTTCCTGTGTCTTTTGTGCTTTAAGATATTCTTTCTCTTCTCAAACACCTAACATTGGGGTGGCCATTGATAGTGAGGGTGGGTGAAAAATCAAGAAAAGAGATACGAGAGGGGAAAGAGTACTGATGAGTTCCTCAAAACATGAGACCACCGTGTGACAAATCACAAATTTGACTTCTGTTTTATCTTCTGCCTGCTATAAATACTCCGGTTCTTTATTTTTTGTAAATTACCATTTTATGTATTTTTATGACATCCCTTTATTTCCACAAACTTACCACCATTCGTTCTCTTACAAAGTCTTTCTTCCTGCCATAGAGCGCTTTTTGTTCGTGATGATGTCATGGTGGGGGAGGGTAGTCGAGTATGTGTGTGTATGGACGAGCACACACAAGTGTGAGTGCTTGTGCATGTATGTGTGTGCATGTTTAGGCTAGAAATCAGTGTTGATTGTCATTTTCAACCACTCTTCTCTTTAGTTCTTGAGACAGAGTCTCTCTCTAAACTTCGAGGTCACTGATTGGCTAAACTGGTTGACCAGAAAACCCCTGGAATCCTCCAGGTTACTATTCTTCCTTTATTTCGGATTGTCACATATACATACCCTGGCCACTGTACAAGCTCAATATTCTACAAATCAGATCTTTGTTTCTCACAAAAATCATCACATATGAATATAGTACCTGTTTGTTTAATTTTATTGGTGGAGTGACATCCCCAGTCATAGACTTTCTGGTTTTTAACCTGTTGGATTTAATTATCTATAGAGAGAACTATCACACTAGGCAAGAAACATTTTCCTCCCCTAAAAAGCTGACATTAAAAAAAAAAAAAAACAAGCAAAGCTCCTCAAACAAACTACTCAGTAAATTGCAAATGGAAAGATGATTTTATTAAGCTTTTTCATATTGAGAAGTTGAATGGTACTGGAAAAATCAGTAGGAGTCACTTTTACAGATGGACTCACACTTTTGAAAGGGACTCATGTTGCATGAGTAAAAACTTAGCTTGTTAGCAAAACTTTAATCAGGGACAATGCCATGATCTCGGTTACATGTGCTGAATACCTAGATATTAGCTTGATAAAGCCTCCTAGTTTCGTTGTGAGCTGAAACTGTAGGAGATACAGAGTGAACTACTTTCAGATTTGAAAAAGGGGTATTTGTGACATTTATTACTAGATAAAAAGATAAAGTTTAATTAATTTTACCATGAAACAGGAAAGTCATTCTCTGGCTCCTTTAATTGCTGCCACCATCACTATCAGAGGGAAAGAGCTAAGATCATCTAGAATTAATCTTTCTTAAGATGTTTTTATGTTTTGTTCAACATAAAATTGTTTTCTCACATTTTAGTTGCCTAACTGGCCTTTGATGATATATTAATATATGGTCTTTAGCTATACATGAATAAAAATTAACTGGTAGGATTATGAAGAAATCCTATGTGTAGGCCAAAAAGGTCTAAACAGATCTTTAAAAATATTAATCATTGGTCTAGAATTTAAGAAATAAATAATAAATAAGACTAAGGTTCTTAAAAACACAGCTTAAAAAAAATCTTAAGTAGGTCTTCAGTAAGGTGATGCAGAATTTATTTATACAATGCTGCTTGATTTCTTAGAATTGCAGCTACTGGAAATTTCTTACTAGAACAGGATTTCCTTGTTATTCAGAAAGCTACACACATCAAATACATATACCACCAACCCCAGGCTGTAATCAGTTTGATGGGCAGAGGACAATTATAAAGCTTCTTTATTAGGTTTTTTCTTTACAGTTTTTTTTTCCCTAATTTCTTTTTCTTTTTTCTTTAAGAAGCAACGGAGGTTTAAAGATCTGCCTGGGGAAATACAACATGGGCCATGCTTTATTTTATTCTATTTCTCTTTTCTTTTGTGTTGATCTCCTTGAAAATGGTGTCAGTGAACCTTTTGGATATCTAGCTTCTCGCCAGTGAAAGAAAATTCTTCTATTGTTTCTTTGGAATTTCCCCTTCTGTTATACAATGAACCCCTGAAACAGAACATTCTAGAAAGCTCAGAAATTCAGTCCTGCTGACTCTGGGCTTGGGACCAGCTTTAGTAGAACAAGCTGCTGACTGATTTATGATTTATTTACATCAACTCTCTAGAGGAAGTGGTTTTGTTTATCACTGACTGTGCCTTTTCTTAGTAGAATCTGAACTCCAAGAAGATGAGGCCTTGGTACCATGTTAAATTAGAAGCAGGTTTGTGATGAGAAGTCCTATTTGAAAGAGCAATCTTAACATCGTCAGAGTAGTCAACCTCAGCTTTTCTATGTCTCCCTGAGTGTCTATGAATGCTCTTATTAAGAAGCCTATGCAATTAAGTGCACAAATGCTAGTCACAGCAAACGTGCTATCCAGTTTTTAAGGAAGAAAAAAATCTAATCAATTCATTGAAAACAAAAGCGAGGATCTGTATTACAGATATTAAGAACTTCAAACATTCTACAAAAAGTTAAGACATAGCTGCTAGCATAGAGAGCATTTTAGTGTTTTGTTGTTGTTGTTGTTGTTTTTAATGGATGAATTGCTTTGGCCTTGCTGAGATTGCTTTACTTAGATTATTTTTCAATGCGTAGAATCCAGAGGCATGAACACTGAGTCTTGGGTTTTATTTTCTTACTTAGCTAAACCCATTTTCTTTAGGAAATTTCAAAGTGTTGTTGTTGTTGTTGTTGTTTTAAATTTATTTCCAGGCAGAAAGCATTATTTGAGGGATTTGGATAGTTTTTATAGCTATGACCTGCAGGTGTAAAATGGTCAATCTACACCAAAACACAATAAGAATTTATTGAAATGAGATCTGACCTAAAATCCAGAGTTAACACCAAGAAAGCAGGGAGTTTTATTTCAGGTTTATTCCCAATCTGTGGAAAGCTCCTTGGAGAATACTAAAATGATGCTCTCAAGGACTAAATACTCAGCTTAAGGGGCAAGTCTTTGCCTACCATGCTTTCAACCCTGAGATGGAAGAGAAAAGAGTAAATAGCTCTCCACAGAGCCACTCAGAAGAGAAGGGCAGAGATGCCTGCATGGGTATGGAAGATAGAAAACTGAATGGTGGGCAAAGGCACACTTCTTTGTGCAGCTTGAGGACACATAGGGCAATGCAGAATAGGTGTCATGAGGTGTAGGTCCTTCCAAAGAGTATGGCAGATGGTGCAGATTCTACAGCTGCATATGACCACTTATGTTTCAATTCATTTCCAACAAAAAAATTTCATTGATTATACAATTTTTATATTACACATGTAGGGAGAGTGCTAAAAAAAAAGAGCCACAGTTTTCCAATATAGACTTTTAAAATGTTCAAAGTCATAGCCATAATCAAATATTGAGCATTTATTCAGAAAATATTTTCATAGACCCTCTAACTTATCATTTATATCCTCTTCAAGCCTTAAACAGTCCTTGCAAGGATGAAGAATCCAGAAAGGCAGCAAGAAAATTCTTAAGATTAAAACTTATTTCAAACCAGGCCAGTGGTAAGAAACTCTGTGCATAAAAATGTCACATTTATTTGATCATTAGAGAAAGTGCTAAAAATATTATCCTCACCCTAACAAAATAATGAGAAGACATAAAATTCACTTGAACCCTTTAACCCTAACAAAGATGTGACACACACTGCCAAGTCAAGGGCAACCTAATGGTTTTTTCTAGCTTATAAAACTGTCAATGATCCTGCAAAGTTTGTTGCTTATTATTACATATTGAAAACCAAACAGCCATATCTTAGTGGAAGACTAAGGACATACAAAGCAAGGAAAAGATATGTGTTGGTCCAGGAAATAAAAAACACATAAGCTATAGATTATTTAAAATAGTAATAAAACCAACTTAAAGGCAGACTATTTTAATTCCCTTATTTGCTGGCAATTCTATACACTTTCAATAATGAAGTGACCTCCTCCTGGGAAGACCACTTCCTTTCCTTTCTTCAGTTGACTTCCTAACCATTCACCAGATTTCACTCCTGGTTGTACAAAAAAAAAACATTGTTGTTAGAAAAGAGAAAGCTAAAATTTGTTTCCTTTTTTCAGTTTTCCCATATTATCCCACTGAGAATCATCAATTACCTTTATAAAGGCAGAAAAATCTCATTTCAAGTGAACAAATAAAACCTAATGCTAGATAGATCATAGCTATCCAGGGTACTGACTATTACTCTTCCACTGTAGTATAAGTTTGAGGGATATGTTGCCTACATAACTGAAACAGGTATTTAAACAAGTATCTACAGAATTCAAAGCAGACAGACTTATTAAGTAATTACATGTAATGAGTACTTTAAGAGAACATGTTTTTTAATGGACTATTTAAAAATGACCACTCTTTTTTTAACTTTATTACTAAAAATAACTCTGGTGGACTTCAGTCACCAAAATGTAGAAAAGAATCCATTAGCTTAATGGAGGTGGTTAACATTAGGGTGTTAATTTGTAGTTAGATTTCCATTGTTATAGGTATGAAAACACACACTCTTGAAGTTTCATTATGAAAACAGGAGTCATGCTATCATGGACCAAACGAGAAGACAGGTGAAGAAAACCCAATCAAGAACCCGACCAATTCATATCAGACTCTACGGATAACACAAATGGAATGCTCCACTTGTGTTGCTCCTTATACCATCAGTGTTCACACTCTTATGAACACAGAGAACACAGAGAGATGGATGCAAAATTTCATGAGCTTGGTATACGTTGTAGGAATACATACATAAAAGCACACATATGGATTAATTTCTAGATCATGGCATTTAACTTCTTGGATGTTCTTAAGAAACCAAATATAAAAGTGACATAACAGGTAAAATTATTCTAATATTTATTACTTTTTAAAGAATGTTAAGAAACAATGGCCCAACTAGACATCTTATGACATTAAGTAAAACCTTCAATGCCAGAAACTGGCTACATCTTATTGAGTGGTTATTCAAAGTGGAAACATACACCCCCTAACTCCATAGGTTATTGCCAAGGGTACTAGTTATCCTCCACAACCTAATGGTAAGACCCTATTGCTGAAGACACAATTGATTTACATTACCAAATATGGAGAATGTAAGCTGGCGCCCTGTTAGAAGCTTCCTCCTTACTGACTAGCATTCAGGGACTTGAAAGAAACTTTGCATACTACCATAAGAGAAAGACAGCTGTCAATATTACCCAGCCCCAAGCTCTAATCCTACTATAGCTGCCTGTCTTTAAGATACATTAGTGCAATAGTGGCAAAATCATTGAGAGTAACTGACAACTTTTTGATTAGATTTAAAGTTTACTCTATGGGTTGGAATTCATACAGGACAAGGACACTTCTAAAGTGGCCAAGAACCTGAGAGGGTAGGTCATGGGCCTCAGGGGGAAAACTTACTACTATTATTCTATTTGACTCCTAATGACATAATGGTATACCATAAATCAGAGCATCATTAAATTTCCATCAGAGAAGCTTCTTCTTGCAGTAGGTGATAACTACAACAAAGTTCCACAACTGGAACAATGTGAAGAGTGAAACACTTTGGAGCACTCAATACTAAATGGGATGTCTTCATCACACCACACACCTCAGTACTCAGGGATCTATGCAGAAAAGGAGGTAGAATGATTGTAAGGGGCATAGGTAATGATGACTAAAAGGAAAATAGTCTCTTCCAGACACAAGAAGACTGATGCACATGCAAACTCACAGAGACTGTGACAGCACATTTAAGACGGGCACAGGTCCAAACTTGACAAATATCCCAGTACTGGAAAGAAGTGGGCTTAAGGTCCCACTCTGACAAATAAGCTATTTGCAAAGAAGACCTACTGGAAAAGGGAAAAGTAGTATTCTTCGATGGAGTGTCACTAGATATACCAACCATGCTTCATTGCAGGCCCCATCCCAGGAACAGATGGCCATCACAAAATGGACTCCGTGGTTTTGGAATTTGTTGTTTTTGTTTTAGAAATGCATGTGTTTATTGTGTGCTCTTTGTATTGTTTGTTTTGTTATCCTTTGTCTTATTTGGGGTTTTCTGTTTGTTTGATTGTTTTGATTTTCATTTTTTTTTTTTTGCTTTTCTGCCTTTGAGACACAGAGAGATAAAATATAAAGATGGATGGGTAGGGAGGTGGGAAGGATCTGTGAAGGTTTGGGGGAAGGAAAAGAATACAATAAAAATATATTTCATGAAAACATTTAAGGATAAAACACTTTATTTATAATTTGAAAATTTCATAAATGTATAAATGTATCTTCTGAGGGGATTTTTTTTGTAGGTAAGAGAGAAAAGAAAAGAGGTATCTGAAATAGTCCAAAACAAAGAGAAAAAGAAACTGTCTGTGGCAAAAGCTGTCTCTTTGGATCAGAGAAAATAGCAAGGAGAAATAAGAGAAGAGAATAGTGGAGAAAAGAAAATAGCATGAAGAGAAAGAATAGCAAGAAAAGAGAATAGTGAAAAATAATGAGAGGGCAGGAGGGGCAGGGTAATACAATGTGTCTTGATCATATCTACCCCAGTTTCTTGCTATTTTCTCCAAACCCCTCAACACATCATCCTCCAGCTTTCATGCCCTCTATTTTTTTTTCTTTCAATATCCCAGTGACTCTAATTTGTGCAGTTCACATGCACATGTATATGGAGATGTGGAGCTATCCACTGGAGTATGGGCAGACTCGCACCGCTAACAAAAATTGTTTCTATGAACAAATATTGCTATGCCATTGAAAATCCTCTTCATCTATGTCACAGTAATTTTTTAAGATTTATTTATTTATTTATGTATACAGTATTCTGCATGTATATATGCTTGTAGGCAAGATGAAGGCCAGATCTCATACTGATGGTTGTGAACCACCATGTGGTTGCTGGGAATTGAACTCAGGACCTTTGGAAGAGCAGGCAGTGCTCTTAACCACTGAGCCATCTCTCCAGCCCTATGTCACAGTATTATTCTTGCCTTTTGCATCAAAATGCAAGAGCAATATAAGATACTGAAGAGGTAGTTTCTAATCCTATCCTGATTGCCATAACAACCCTACACACACACACACACACACACACACACAGAGGTATACACATATACATATACAAAGAAAACAAAAACACACACAGATATATATACATGTACACATACATGTATACACATACAAAGACACACACACACAACCACCACCACTAACAATAAAAACAAAATAACAGTAATCAAATCAAACATCATTGGTCATTGTTATCTCTCAACATGTATGATCAAGTCCCCAATAAAAAGACAGAGACTATCAGAATGGATGTGAAAACATAATCCATCCTTTTTCTGTATCCAAGGTCTTTTCAAACATAACTTTGTTGCCAAGACAAGAGGGCATGCTGATCTGGAGCACCTCAGGTCTTGTCCAGATGTCAACTTGTTTTAAATGTTCCTGCTAAAACACAATAAAAAAATGAACAACAAAATAAAATTGTAAGACTCATCCTAACTATAAAAAAGCCAATCCTTTTATTATTGACATAAAATTTACCAATATAAATTAGTTCAGTCATATTGCTTTAACGTTTCCTTAAAAGTAACTAACACATTCTTGCTTAGCCTGTTCATAGAAAAGTGTGCAAGAAAGCCTCCTCTCACACCTTCCTGACAGCTCTACTCTGCACTGTATCCTGGGATTTGAACAAAGACAAAGACATACAGGCAACATTGCGCTTTATGGAGATGGGTTCAAAAGTAGTTTGGGTCTGTATCAAAGGAAGATTGATGTGTGGATCAATGAAAGCCCCAAAACAAGATAGTAAGAAAGCTTAGTTTTAATTGTAAGCAATAAAGCAGAAGAGTCTCGCACATAGAAGGCACTTTCAAAATGTACTGTAAAAGGAAAGAACTACACAACCTTGACAGCGCCAGCTTATATTGGGAAAAACATGAAAATTAAAATAAGGCCTTTCAGTGAAGACTGTTGGGCGGGATTACAATGTCTGACACAACACCAGCTGAAGGTAAGGAGAGGCACTGGTAACAAATAAAATAATGATGTAAAAATTAAAAATGGTTAGGAATTAAGAAAATAAAATGTAACTGGGAAATGTATGCTACTGCCTCTAATAAACAATGAATTATCAATTCAATAATAGGAGGAAAAAAGAAGGTAGAAACTATGAGCCTTTATTGATGGCAAGGCCTTTGTTGATGGCAAGGTCAAAACTGAGATGGAGCTACCAGGTCTCAAGTTTAATCCACTTCCTCAATAAAATGATATTGTCCTGATCAAAAACAGCCCACAGTGGTAGCCCAGAGTACTCAAATCACGCTGCACTATGTAGTAAGAGACTCTGATAGATTTTAAAAATTAAAGCCAACCATTAGAGTATCAAAAACAGTAAGCCTTGATTAACTCATTTCTTGTTCTGTAATGAGATGATGCTGTGTCCTCCAGTAAGTCAAATCACTTGGTTATAAAGTGCTTGCTTGTTACTGTAATGAAACAAACCATCATTGAAAAATGGGCAATACAAATGATCATTCTTAACACCTGTAGAATAGTTACAAGAAGAGACGATGTCATATACTTACTGTCAGGTCACTTATCATCATGGCAACACTTTCATGACCCAGGAACAAAGCCAGTTCAAGGTTGATAGCTGAAGTCCCTCTGCTGTAGCTGTTCTCATCCCAGGGAGTGACCTCACCCAAGGCACAAGAACCTCCCCAAGGACCATTAAACTGGATAACTGATCCTAATAAGCAAGAAAAGTGTCAGATAGCCTGTGAGGCAAGCTCTGGCTTATCCTGCTGGTATGTTTAATATCAGCTCGACCTCTGACCACGACTGACACCTCGCACACACCTTACCTGTATTATTCTTGATGGAACTCTAAAGAAAATGTCCATTTTAGAATCTTCCCAGGAACTTCCCCTTTGGGACCTATTTTGTGCCAGAAGCTTGCTGACCAGTCTTCTCGAAGTAAATACATCAATGGGCAGATGCTTTTCTCTCAGTATAAATATTATTATCCATCAGACAAAAGAAGGGGGCATACTCAAATATCACAGGAAACTGATGTCAATGTCAGGATTTAAAACTCAGACAGTTCTACAGAGTTGGCTGGCTTTCCACCTGTCATAGCAGATGACAATCTCCAGGATTTGTTTGTTTTTAGAGGGTTTCTAAATTTTATTCTACACAAAAACCAGTTACAGTTCCCAGAGAAATTTTTGATTAAGGGATCATTATCTTTGTCACCAACTCAAAAAAAGGAGAGGGAGAAAGAGAGAGAATTCATTAGCAGCCACAGAGCTGTGGATTCTGATGAAACAGTGTCTCTACTCTTTCCCTTGTGATTTAATTGATCGCTTATAAAATGCAGCTAACACGAATCAGATTTCTCTGCAGGATCTGAGCAACAAGAAACTGTGAATTACGTAGCTCTATGATATGGTGTGTTATCCAATTCAGAGCCCATTACTTAGAAAGCAGAATGTTGCCATGGAAATAGGATAGGTCTCAGTTCCTGAATGGGATTCCTCTCAGGGGCAAGGCCTCATTGTCAAGCTGATTGAATTCTGTGTCTCAATTTTCGAACAAGGGTAGTAGTACTGTCTGCTCCTTATTATCACTATAGATATTGAATGATTTATTTGATAACCTTTCATTAAAGGCATTCAATATATGCCATTTTTAATCATTGACTCAAATTTATATATAAATAAGTGAAAAGATCCATGGTTATTCATAGCAATATCTGCTGAAAATAAAAATTTCAAGGTTAAAATGTACTGTGAAGATTTCTAATGATAACCTTGAAAACCTAACTCTGTCAGAAGACTGTAGAAGACATAAATACCTCAAACTGTTCACAGCAAGGTTGTCTTTGAGTAGTCAGAAGACCTAATCAGGATACACTCCCATATGTGAGAACATGCAGTTGGAGATGAGAAGCCTACTCTGCAAGGAGAAGAAAGGGTATGTCCAGCAAATGGCATTTTCTCCAGTTGAGGCACGATAACAGCCATTTATAGATAATGGCTCTGAAGAATTCTTAATAAAATATTACTTGTTCAGTTGTGCATGGGCTAGACAGAAGCACATTCATTTGTTGGGGGACAACAGGAAGTATCAGAAGCTGGAAGAAACAAGACCAGATGTGAATCTATCACCTCCGTTTCCCAGTTCCGTTGAGGGGAAGGTATTATTGCATCCCTTGCTTGAGACAAAAGGAAAGGATCAAAATAAAACCCCTCCTAGAACTAACTCCAAATATTTGATCTGAATGCTCAGGAGCTAATGTTTGATTTAATGGCAAATGAGATAATAATTATATAAAATTAATGTCATCCTATGTTTTTATTTCCTTCTAAATTCTTTCTCCAGATGCAAAGTTTGCTTAGTCACAAATGCCAAAGGCATGCTCTCCAAAAGAATTTGAATCCAAATTAGACCGTTATTAAAGGAAGTGTAAATCTAATGTCACAGGGTAATATAAACCTACAAGAATAAAATTAAAGCTAAGCTGGAAGCCAGATACAGTGGAGGAAAGTGCTGTCTGTAATATCTTTGTGGTATATAGGATGCACTCAGACAAGCATTCATTATCATGGAAACATTTTGCTGACTCCAAGATGGTCTGTATTCTTTTGGAGTGGTTCTGGGAGGAGATAATTCCCATATGAAATGAGGAGGCCTTGGGCAGCATAGTGGAACATGACCGTAGTCTCCAAGCCTGGAAGGATGGAAGGGAAAACACCTCAGACTTCTGTATCATATCTGATCAGCAATGAGAAAATGAAGTTGGGTAGGAGAGTTGGCTCAGCAGTTAAGAGCAGTGGCTACTTTTGCAGAAAAGTTTGAGTTTGATTCCCAGAACTTACTTGGTGGCTCACAACATTCATTAACTCCAGTGAGAGGAGATCCAATGACCTCTTCTGGCCTCCATTGTCACCAGGCATGCATGCATGCACAAATATCCAAAACATCCAAACATATACATTTAGAAAGAAAGAATAAATAATGCAATAAAGAAAAGAGAAAAAGAAATTATGTTGGTTCTCTGGAAAGAAAAAAAAGGGGGGCCATACTCATAGTGAGTCATGTGACTTCAAATTGCTACTTTAAGTATTGCAATATTTTCTAGAATCAGAATGATAACACTTGTGGGCTAGGTTTTGATCACCAGTTCCTATGAGAAGGCATGAAGGCTTGTACTTGGTGGTTTAGAAGGTGCTTTACATGTGCAAAATTGCCTGCGTACAACAATAATATCTTAAAAAGTTTAACTGTAATTATGCTCATTTTTATAGTTTAATATAAAATTTTTTATACCCAGGTAAATCCAAATCCATATCCTCATAAGTCTTTGGTCAGTATTGCTAAATAGGGTTTGGCTAAAGAATTTTTAAACTAAAACCCTTTGAAAAGGGCTTACCAGGAAAGAACCAACTAATGCACTGTACTTTAATTCACATGTGCTTTTAAGTAATTAAAGGTTGAATCCCTTTGGCTGCCATCCTAACCAGGTACAGAGGAAGACGTGGGGGATGGTTTTCATTAAAGACCAATTTGTTGAAGCCTGGTGAAACAGATCTGTTGTTAAAGTACTTGCACTGCAGGCAGAAGGCCTTGACTTAGTCCTCAGTACCTACCCTGAAAAAAAGCTGGCCATGCTGTTGCAGTTGCAATCCTAGTGTTGAAGAGGGGGAAACAGCTGGATCCCTTGGATTCACTGGAAATATGGTCCTGCTTACTAGCAAATTCCAGGCTAGGGAGAGATCCTATCTCAAAAACCGAGGTGCACAGAACCTGAAGAGTGATAGCCAAGTTATTCCTCTGGCTTCCACACGAGTTCACATACACGCACCACACACACACACACACACACACACACACACACCATGTACACACTTGTGCTTTTATTTATAAAATAATAAAGGCCAAAGTCACTGGTCCGTGCTGGTGGCAGGGATACATCTCAGAGCAAGAAATGCTCATCTAGAGTTCATAAATCCATTGCTAGTGTAATTCAAGTTTACTGCCTAGCTACAGAAAAAAAATGTGCAGGAACTGACTGAGATGCTGACAGTAACACCAGTGTAGACTGGCTATTAGGAACAATTCAAATCTTTTCCACAGATTGCCCCTGTATCAATTCTTGGAACATGGATGCAATGTTTGGGTCATAACTTATTTCAAAGTGGAGCGAAATGTATTAGCTGTGAGTATCTTCATGAATCCTCTGTCATCATCTGTTTAAAACAAGTGACAAACTGTCACAACTATTACTTTCCTCCAGAAAATAGTGTGCTGTGAGAGACAAATAAAAACTGTTTCACTCTGCTGGATGCCACAAACCTCTCCCAACAAGCCTCTCCTTTTGAAAGCTGGGGTCTAAATCAGGGCCCTGCACCAAGGTAGTCTTGGGTCTTAGTGAATGTTGCAACCTGTTGTCCACAAAATCCCAGCTACACATAGTGAGGCAGTCATGAAAGTCCTTGCTATAGCTTGGATGTTAAATGTCTCGTGCAGGCTCCTGTGATCATTCACTAGATCTCTAGCATGTGCTGATAGTCCGAGAGGTTGTGAAATCACTGACCACTGGGACATGATGCTTATAAAACACAGTAATGGGAGAGCCTTGAGTTACAGCCCACTTCCAATCCCTGACTATCTAGCTGCTTCCTGATCTTCCAAGATATAAAACAGCATGCTTCCACAACCACTCCTCCATCCCACACAGTCATAATGGACTAACATTTCCTGAAACAGTTAGTTGAAATAAATTATCCTCCCTCTATTAGCTTCTTTAAGGTAGGTTGTCACAGTGGCCAAAAAGAAGCCAACTGATAGTCTTAGCTGGTTTCCACTATTTCAATACTAAATACTCTCTAAATTTGACCCAAAAGCTATTGGAACATGTAGACAAAGACTGCTTGATTATTTCCTGGCTGTCCAGACCCAAAATAATTCTCTGCTTGGGAAGGACCTGCTGTATCTTGTCAGAGGGTCAGTTCCAACCAGTTCCAGCCATGTGTGTTCCAGTTATCTTCCTGAGTATTATGGGCATCAAAGGTCCCCCAATGGTGAAATGTCACAGTCCACTATGTAGCATGTGCAGTGTCAGGATCTGAATGGATGAAGAAGAATTCACTTCTTCTGATACTTTGCACATAGTTTAGCCAGAAAAGAAGATGTTATAGACCAAGGCCATCAGCTAACTGTTCCATGAGGCTCCTCAGTTTGCCAGCTCAGCTCTGACTCTGAAATTCAAAATCAAGGAAGGAAGGGGATACTATTTAAGAATTTCATAAAACATAACAGAATATAATTTACATATATATAGAAACAAAATACAGGTAATGAATCAATATCCAAACCTGTCACCAAGTTCTTAACTCCTATAAATGAGCCCAGAGGTACAATCCAATCTCCTGTAAGTTACCTGTACTGTATCTCTGACTGTAGAATGAAGAGATCATTTACTTCAGCTCCAGAAGTGACAAAGCATTTTCACAGCAATGATTAGTTGGAGTATTACACACACACACACACACACACACACACACACACACACAATTATCATACACACAATGTTCATATACATATATGGACATGCATACATATGTATGTGAATAAATAGATGCTTGTTCATTTGCTCTTTCAAATAGTGACTTAAACAATGGAGGCACAAAATATTATCTAGCTCTGGGATTGATTTCTGGAGGGAGTAAGAAGTATGCCTATCAAGGGTTTGTCAGATACAGTTGTATATTTGGATAAACTGGATCATAGTTTTCTAATTTTAAGAATAATTATAAAGACCTGGATAGACACTACATTGAATTCCTGAAAACGCATAATGCTGTGGAATAGCTTCCATAAAAGAAAAGGGGAAAAAAGCATTAAGCCTTTGCTGTAGACCTACTAATAATTTCCAAGGTCAGATGAAAATGCCTAAGTTTGGACAGCAAAAATGAGGAAAAGAGTGTTAATTGTTCTATTATCCTTAACTTGGGAAGAATCTGAGGCTGAATTGCTGAGAAAGAAATTTCGTATATTATAATCCAGTCTATTACAACTCAAGTAACAATAACAATTACTTTCCAAAGGCAAAACTGTAAAATTAGTTGCCTTTGCTGAGCAATTAGAAGAAGGTACTCCTGAGGGAGCCAGGCTTTCACGCAGACCAGGAGCCACTGCCGTTTCTTTGTGTCCCTGAGCACTGACAGAAGGCGTCTGTGTCTCCAGTTTGTCTTCTGTACTCATAACCTCAGAAATAAAATATGCTTCTGAAAATTACTTAAAGACCGCTAGTAGAAAGGTGAAGAATTCCACTGACATCTTTATGGAGTCATATATTAAAGAAGTAAAGTCTACAGAGAGGAAAAGAAGCACTGCTTAGAAGTAAATGGCTTTGAATACACTACCAAATTAAATGTAAATTAACACTAAATGTAATCACCTTGTGTCAGACCCTCCTAAAGAAAACACTTCTGTGGGTGTTTGAACTTGGAGCATATATTTATTGAAAGTACACAATAAAAGCCTAGAGATAGCTGTGCATTTTGTATTTATAAGTTGTTGGTTTAAAATGTTGCAAGTATGGACAATGATTAAATTATAAAACATAAAATTGGGATTCATGGGCAAGTTATGTTTAAAACACCTGAGGTCATGTTATAGGATTGATTCTTTTTTTTTTTTTCATTTTAAAGACCATAAAACAAGGTTGTGGAGTTGGTCCCTAAAGTGAATGAAATATCTAAAACTTCTTGGCTCAATAACTTGGTTTTCAAATTTTGGATGTGTACTCTTTACATTAAAAGAAACAATATTACTAAAGTGACTTTAATTAAAGAGTGTATTGAAACGTCCTTATTCTCAGACATATTGTGCTCTTAAAGTTAATTAATATAATTTTTAAGTAATTGATTTAAAAAAAACTGTGGTAGTTTTGAAATAGAGCTCTGCAATCCCTTAACATTTGTCCCTTGAAGAGGTGTTGTCTAAGTCTTCTACCTGACTCTGAGTGCTTGGGGAGCTTCATCAATAGCTGATGACAGATGGGACACACCAGATCCTGATGCTGAGAAGTTACCATCTGTTCTACTCCTGTTAGAAGGAAGTTCATGAAGGCCACATAAACAGATACCACAGAGAAAAGAGCCAAGGCTCTCAACCATAGCTGAGTGCCAAGCAAACATGTAACAATGTGGTGTCCATGTTAGCCTTCAGTCTGGAAAGGATACATAAGTCATCCTAACTAATACTTGCAGTGGCGATAAGCCTGTCCCTCCAGGTCCTGCCTGAACTTCAAGCCTAGCACAGAGCAAATTGTCCATCTTGCTTAAAGTCACTAAGAGTAAAGTGATTTGGTAAACAATTATAAGTCACTAGAAATAATTTGGGACATAGAGCCTGGCTACTGCTCTAACCAACAACTAAGGTATGAGATCATGACTTTGGAGTGATGTCTGTAGAAGCTACAGAGCCTTGAGAAGACTCATGAAGAATCCTGAGGAGTGTCAATGTGGGAGTTAATGAAAACAGGAAGGGCCTCTAAGATAATGTTAGCACAAGTCTCAGGTCTCATGGCAGCTATCTTTGGCAGATGACAGTTGTTAAAGAAATTGGAAGAAGAGGAAATCTGGTGTTGAAGGAGTATAAAACTTAACATAGGGCTGGATAGATGGCTCAGCTGTTAGGAGCTCCTCTTGCAGCGGACCTGAGTTCAATTCCTGGTATCCAGGTTGGACAGCTTATGACTGCCTATAACTTCAGCGCCAAGTGATCTGAAATCCTCTTTGGTCTCCATATGCATTTGAACAACACACACACACACATACACACACACACACACATTTAGTCTGAAAATAAAATCAATCTTAAGAAAGTCTAACATGTCTTCTGCTTCCTAGGATCATATAAAACCACTAATTTTTCTGTTAGAGCAAGATATTCCAGACTTAATGATTCATACAATAAACATTTATTTCTCACATTTTAGACTATGGAAACACAAAGCTCAGATGTTAACATGATCAGTTTTGATGAGAAGTGATCACATAACTGTGGATATGTAAGAGAAGAAAGAAACTTCTGGTATCTCTACTTGTTATAAGGAAAACAATCCTGTAAAGACTCAACAAAGAAAGAATTACAGACAAATTTCCCTTATGAACATAGATGCAAAAATGCTCAATAAAAGCTAGATGACTCATACCTTTAATCTCAGCACTTAAGAGGCAGAGACAGAGGCAGAGGAAGGCAAATCTCTTAGTTTGAAGTCAGTCTGGTTTACAGAGTGAGTTCCAGGACAGCCTGGGTTTTTTTTGTTTGTTTTTTGTTTTTGTTGTTGTTTTGTTTGTTGTTTATTTGTTATTTTTATTGTTGTTATTGTTTTTAGAAACCCTGTCTCAAAACAACATCAAAACCAAACCAAAATCAACAAGCCAAATCGAAAACGCATCAAAGGGGTCATCATCTGCCAGGATCAAGTAGACTTCATCCCAGGGATGCAGAGATGATTCAATATATGAAACTCAGTCAATGTAATCCACTATATAAACAAACTGCAAAAGACAAAGAAAAAAAGTTCATGATCATTTCACTGGATGTAGGAAAGGCCTTTAATAAAATCCAACACCTCTTTAAAATAAAGGTCTTGTAGAAATTATGGATACAAGGGACATACCTAAACTTAATTTGCACTAAACCTATAGCCAACCAACATCAAATTAAACTGAGAGAAACTCAAAG
Source organism: Ondatra zibethicus (assembly GCA_004026605.1). Taxonomy (NCBI): domain Eukaryota; kingdom Metazoa; phylum Chordata; class Mammalia; order Rodentia; family Cricetidae; genus Ondatra; species Ondatra zibethicus. Next base: position 73,587 of record PVIU01003990.1, read on the forward strand.
TAATTCCACTAAAATCAGAAACAAGACAAGGTTGTCCACTCCCTCCATACCTACTAAATAGAGTACTTGAAGTTCTAGCTAGAGCGATAAGATAACTAAAGGAGTGCAAGAGGATACAGATTGGAAAGGAAGAGGTCAAAGCATCATTATGTGTGATGATATGATAGTATACGCAAGTGGCCCTAAATACCACCAAGGAAATTTTAAAGCTGGTAAACATTTTCAGAAAAGTGTCTAGATACAAGATTAGCTAAAATAAAAAAATAAAAAGTTAGAGCCCTCCTATATAAAAATGACAAACAGACTAAGAAAGAAATCAGGGAAACAACGCCTGCTATAATTGATTTAAAAACCTACAGGAAGCAGTCGTGTCATGCAAGAGGGCTCACATGGGAGGTTTATTGGAAGAAGAGAAAGAAAGGGCTGAAAAGGAGACAGTGAAGGGTGCAGAGAAAGGGGCAGAGGCTGGTCCCTGAGGACAAGAGTGGCTGGAGAAAACGAACGGAAGGAAGGAAGGAGGGAGGGAAAGAGGGAGGGAGGGAGGGAGGAAAGGAGACAGAGAAAGAGAGAGAGAAAGGAAGGAAGGAAAGAAGGGAGAGAGAGAAAGAGAGAGAGAGAGAGAGGAGGTGGGCAAGGCCCACCTTTTATAAGGTAATGTAGCTAATGTGCACAGGAGGTGCTCTTAGTGGCTGCAGCTGAGCACGTATCCTGTCAGGTGCCCAAGGGCAGGCCAGTATATATGCCTGAATACTAACAACACCTTTCACAATAGTGTCAAATCATATAAAATATCTTGGGGTAACTCTAACCAAGCAAGTGAAAAACCTATATGATAAAAATTTCAAGTCTTTGAAGAAAGAAGTTGAAAAAGATATCACAAGATGCAAAGATTTCTCATGTTCATGGGTTGTATGATTAACATAATAAAAATGGCCATCCTACCAAAAGAAATCTGAAGATTCAATGCAACTCCCATCAAATTCTCAAAAGCAATTCTTTACAAACCTTGATAAGGCAATTCTCACCTTCTTATAAAAAAAAAACCAAGATAACTAAAACAATTGTGTCCAATGAAAGAGATGCTAGAGGAATCACAATCCCTGATTTCAAGTTGTACTACAGAGCTATAGTAGTAAAAACCACATAGTGTTGGCATAACCACAGATTCCATTGACTCAAATTGAAGACCCAGACATAAATCTAAACATATGTAGACACCTGATAGTTTATAAAGAATACAGAAATGCACACACATACATACACACATCTTCAACAAATGATGCTGATCTAACAAATGATGCAGTCATATAAAAGAATACAAATAGATCCATTTTTATCATCCTTCACAAAACTCAAGTCCAAGTGGACCAAAAAACCTCAGCATAAAACCAGATAGACAGAACCTGATAGAAAAAAAGTGGAGATTAGCCTTGAACACATTGATATAGGAGACAAGTCCCTGAACAAAACACCAATAGTGCAAGCACTAAGATCAACAATGAATGAATGGAACCTCATGAAGTTGAAAGCTTCTTTAAGGCAAAGGACATCATTTATTGGAAAAAGCAGCAGCCTACAGGATGGGAAAAGATTTTTACCAACTCTACATCGAGTAGAGGGCTAATATCCAAAATGCATTGAATTCAAAAAACTAGATTTCAAAAAAAATACAAATATTCAATTTAAAAATGGGGGATCTAAACAGAATTCTTGGTAGAAGAATCTCAAATGACTAAAAACAAAAAAAAAATGTTCAATATCCTTAGCCACTCTTTCATTGGGACACTCCTTGACTGCTGGTGGGAGTACAAGCTTGTATAGCTACTATGAAAATCAATATGACAATTCCTCAGAAAGTTGACTGGAAAAAAATCTACCTCAAGATCCAGCTATTTCTCACTCTTGATCATATACCCAAAGGACACTCCATCCTAACACAACGACACTTGCTCAACCAAGTTCATTGCAGTTTTATTCATAATGGCCGGAAACTGGAAACAACCTAAATGTTCCTCAACAGAAAAATTGATTAAGAAAATGTGGTACAAATGGAGTATTACTCAGCTGTTAAAAACAATGACATCATGAAATTTGTAGATAAATGGAACTATAAAAGGTCATCCTGAGTGAGATAATCGAAACTCAGAAAGACAAATGTGGTATGTACTCACTCAAAAGTCAGCTTTAGCTGTTAAGTAAAGGATAATCATACTACAACCCACAGAGATAGAGAGGCTAAATAATAAGCAGGGCTCAAGTGGGGACACATGGGTCTCCCTGGGATGGATCAAACAGAATACATTTTCTGAATGGCAATGGAAACAGCAAGGTCCAGTTTGGGGAAGATGGAGAGAAAGTGTGCTTGGTGAGATGACTGTAATTGGGAAGCGGGGATTGGGGGGGAGATTGTTAAAACCTAACTCAGTGGAAACTCCTTGGAATCTGTGAGACTGATCCTAGCAAACTCTCCTCTTAATGGAGGATATGGAGCTGGAACTAGTCTCTTTTATAATCAGGCAAGGTTCCCAGCAGAAAGACTGGGACATCAACCCAGCCACAAAATCTTTGACCTACGATCTGTCCTTCCTCCATATATGCCAGGGCAATGGTGGCACAAAACTTGTGGGAGTGGCCAGCCAATGTCTGCTTTAACCTAAGGCCACTCCATGAGAAGCACGCACACCAGACCTTACTGGGATAACAAGGAACCAGAGACTAGCTAGTCCAAACCTAGGGTAAAACCAACTATTGTTATTAGAAAAATAACAATAAAAAACCAATCTACAGTTCACAACCCCAGACAACCAGACAACAAAGAGGACCCTAAAAGAAACATACATGGATCTACATAGGAAGGAGAAAAAGGCAAGATCTCCTGAGTAAATTGGGAGCATGGGGGTCATGGGAGAAGGTAGAAGGGGAGGGAGAGGAAGGGAGAGGAACGGAGAAAAATGCATAGTTCAGTAAAAACAATAAAGAATAAAAATAACAATAAAAGTATTCCTACTTATATTCTGCTATACTCAATAGATCAGTCCTTTATCCAGTCTTCATCAGAGAGGCTTCTTCCAGCAGCAGATGGGAACAGATACAAAAACCCACAGCCAAACTATGCGAAGAGAGAGTCTTAAATTGGTCTAATCTACATGGGTAGTAGAAAAAGACAAGATCTCCTGAGTAATTTGGGAGCATGGGAATCATAGGGGAGGACAGAAGGGGAAGCGAGAGGAAAAGAGGGGAGTGGAGAAAAATATAAAGCTCAATTAAAAACAACAATAAGAGAGAGAGAGAGAGAGAGAGAGAGAGAGAGAGAGAGAGAGAGAGAGTCTAAATTAGATGTCTCCAACAAATTCTTCACCTCAGAGCTCAGGAAATTCCTAGGAAGAGGAGGCAGAAAGATTGCAAGGGCTAAGAGAGGGATATAGGACACCAGGAGAACAGCACCCTCTGAATGAACTAAGTAAGGTGCATATGAGCTCAGAAAGCCTGAAGCAGCGTGCACAGGGCCTACAGCAGTCTGTGCCAGGTCCTTTGAGGGTATACTATAGCTAACAGCTTAGTATTTTTATGGAACTCCTGAGTGTGAAAGAGATGTGTTGTGTATGGTATATGAGTTTCTTAGTGTGGATGTATGTGCTTATGGGTACATGTATGTATATGTGCATGTGGAGACAAGAGGTTGACTTCCAGTATCATCTTCACTCATTCTTCTCCTTATTTTCTAAGGAGAGGGAGGGTGAGGGGCAAGGGGTATCTGGGATAGCAGCCCAGCACAGTGCAACACTGTGTATTCAGGAACTGTGTATCCATGCTCTCCACCCATGGAAGCAGTCCAAGAGGAAACAGACTCTCACCTGTCTCCTCCACCCACCCTCCGGGGATGGGGGTGTATGCCCACCTGAGTGCCTCTGTGCCTGCCTGTGTGTGTGTAATATGCCTTTGTATGTGAGTAGACCATATGGGGTGTCCGTGTACTCATGTAGGCCACAGTGCACATTGATGTTAGTGTGTGTGTGTGTGTGTGTGTGTGGTGTGCGTGCATGCCTGTGTGTATGTCTGTCTAGGTGTCTGCCTGCTTGTGTGTCTATCTTTGTAGGCTTCGGTTGTGTGCTGTGAACCTGAAGTTTATCAATGTAGCTAGACTAGCTTCATGTACTCAACTCTGTCTGCCACTCCAGTACTGGGTGACAGGAGTATGCAGCCATCCCTGGCTCTTTAGATGGGGATCCAAATTCAAGTCCTAATTCCACCAGAGACATTTTATTGACAGAGTCATCTCCCCAGCCACTCTTTTAAGATCTTTTACTTTTTCAGAATTTCATACATGTATACAATTAAAATATAAACATATCCACTTCCCATTTTCCCCTCCAAGTCCTCCCTTATCTCCTCAGCTCCAATAGCCAACTTTCTCTTTCTATCATGTGGGTATCAGGTCTTCGGGTCTAACAGCAGGGTGCCTCTACCAATCTCACCAGCTCTAAGGGCTCATTCTTCATCTTCAAAATTTAAGTTTGTACATGATCATAGGCAATGAACAAGAAGAAGTACAGATTTCCATCTCAACCTCCTTCTCAAATTCATGTCTTCTACTTTTAATAACCCACTAAATCTAGGCAACCACTATCTGTAATGTGAATGAGTGTATGGAAGTCACTAAAGCATAGAAAATCTACTAGTCACCATTCTCCCACCCTAGCAACCACCAATTGTTTCTCTGTATGAAGTGGGTCCCATCTATGCAGATATTTTGGCTGGCATAATCTTGGATAGGTCTTGAACAGGCTGTGAGTTCATGAACATTATAGCTATTTCATTCAGAAATAACACTCATCACCCATGGTGGTGGTGGAGAAGCTAATATTTATTTCCCATTTAAAACTGAGTCCTCTCATTCTTATCACATCGACCTCTTCATTGATTGATGCCTCTCTTCATTGATTGATGCTTACTGAACATAAAATAACAAAGAAGCTCCTCTGACAAAGGTTTAAGCACCCCATGTCTACTGATATAAGCATAAATATTTAGAAGACAATTTAACAGCACAATCATTTAGTAAAATAACACCAGCAGGTTCAACTGTAGGCTCTATGACATCCATATCCATGGGTCTTTGTTCAGAATTACATTGCCAGGCATGAAGTTTCTCCTGTACTGCAGACCCTAAATTCAACCAGAACAGTTATCCCATGACAGTTATGCCACTATTGTACCATCTTTCCTGGCAGGGAAGGATCACAGCATATGAGATTCACCTTCTAAATGACCTTCAAGAATATTGAGGCTTCGTAATTCAATATATAAATTTGTAGGAAATTGATTTCAGCTCATAGCTGTGAGCTCAAGCTATCTAGCTGTTTAAATACCATTTCAAAATCTGTACTTCTTCTTGTTTATTGCATAAGTCATATGCAAACTTCAATTTTGAAGATGAAGAATAAATCCTTAGAGTTGGGTTGATTGGTAGGGCAAATGCTGTCACACATGAAGACCTGAGCCCCACATGGTAGAGAAAATTGACTTTTTGAAGTTTGCCTTCTGGCCTTCATGCATGTCATGCCTCCTTCCACACCAACCACACAACAAATAAATGTGGCTTTAAAAAATAGATTTGTAAGTAAAGGAAGTAATTTTTCTCATCCTTGCCATCTACAGATGATAAAAAGTTTCTCAGCAATAGAAATATCTCAGGTCAAGTCAGTTCTAGTGTAGGATGACAAGAACATTTATTAAGACCTAAGATAGTTTTAAGACAAAACTTCAAAGACTGTTTAGGTAGCCACATATGCTCAGAGGATATTCAGGGTACAGCGCTCACCAAACTGAATGGTGTCAAAGCACCTGCAAAGTTCTGATGTCATAGCACCTTTCCACGAACAAGGGCAAGAAAGGCTCGATGCACTTGTCTGTGCTGCTTTTCTTCTTTGCTCTGAATGCCCGCATGACTCTGCATCATGGGAGGATTCTCACTAGTGCTACTCCTGGCTGGACTGAACCTGGCTGAACCTGGCTATCAGCCATCTTCCTGGAGGAGGAAGATAGCACCTGCAACTCGCTGGAGACACACCTGCTAGAATCCAGCCACAGACAGTGAGGCTTATTGGGGTTCACGCTCTTCTTTCACTGAGATATGCTGTTCCTACTTCCCAGATAGGGAATTTACACATTGAGGGCCCAGGCCTCCTACATGGAGAGCCATTATTTTTTCTTCAGTGTTCATGAGCATTCGTTTCAGCTGCAAACATCAGCTTTCTCCAGGTTTTGTGGAGACATGACAGACAGGAGACTTGCCACCCTTCCTTCCACAAATCCACAGGCTCCCTCTGTCAGGGTCTGCCCTTCACTATAGTTGTGGCCTTCGCCGCTCCTCAGCGGGGCTCCCTGAAGCCTACTGAGAACTTACCATTGTAACACCACCAAACTATTTCAGTGGGCATCTCGTTTCCCTTTCAAGCTTCCACACTCCTTTTTAAATTTCTCCCATCTAGCAAATCAAGCGTTTACTTGTATTCTTGGGGATTGTCTGTTTTGGTTTTGGTTTGTTTTATGTCTTCACTCTATTCTTGGGAAGGCATGCCAAGAACCCAACTGAAGAGTCTACTGTCTCACATGTACATATGTGCACTACATAGGCACAGGTCAGAGACTGATGACTAGTATCTTCCCCCAGTCTATTCTCCAGCTTCGATTTTGAGAGAGTCTTTAACTGAACTAACTGAACTCAGCACTAATTCAGCTAGACTAGCCAGGCAGTAAACCTTGTAGAGTCACCTGTCTGTTCACTTCCCACATAGTGGGATTATAGGTACTCAGGTTTTTATATAGTTGCTTGGGACTGAACTCACAGTCTCAAGATTGGCTGGCAAATACTGTACTAACCTACCCATCTTTCCACCCCCAGAAAAACATTAAATCTCTACTTAATTATTAAGTAGTTAATATGCAGTTTGTATATGTATATATATATATGACTTATCTGTCATAGCAATACCTATAGTAAGACAGAATTTTGTAATAACTATGTCAGTTTTTTATATAGTTAAAATTGAGCCTGAAATTATTAATCACTATTGAGTCTGAAAGCATTAAAGGGAATGCTAAAATCAATGTTGGTTTTGTATATATAATACGGCTTCCAGATTTGTGTTTTTGTGGGATTTCTGAATGTGTGATCGAGAATGTCTCTGCATCTATATCTTTTTCTCCTGTTGGTTTGTTTTTTCCTATTCTGACTTGTTAGGTTTTGTTTTATCTTATATCTTACTCTTATTCCTTAGATGCCTATTTGTTTTCTAACAAGAGATCCATATAAATGGGGAGGAGAGAAGAAATTAGGGAGGATTGGAAAGAAGGGAAACTATAATCAGAATATATTATATGAAAAAAATCTATTTTTGAAAAAGAAAAATTAAAAATTAATATTCTAACTATGAATAATATTTGTTGAGTTTTCCATCTGCAAAGTTTATCTTTCATTGCTTGCTTTATTTTGGAAAACATTTTTGGTATCTTTACACAAAAATAGATTATGAAATATTCTGACCAAAGCTTTCATTTCTGGGAGAAGAACTTCTGCATGCGGAGTGGAAGATCAAGTCAGTCTGCTTCCTCATTTGTGAATCACACAAAGCCCATCCAGACAAGGTTTCTGTCGATCTGTTTCTGCAATGGAGGTTTCAGTGCAGTATTTCTTAGCTCCTTTGCTTTGGAGCCTGTGGTGAGGCAACATGTGATAACAGCAGTGCATGGCTCAGTCATTTACCACGTGGCCAGGTTGGGCAAGAGAAAGATAAGAAGAGACAAAAGCGTCAATCTCATGGAAGCACAGACTACCAACTCAGAAGACCTTTCACTAGGCCAGCCCTCTAGAAGTTTCTTCTATCTCTCAATATATCTGGGCTCCAAACAATCATTTAAGATTTGGGTGACTGGATGACATTGCTGATTCACAAAATGGCGTTTGCTGACTTGAGCTGCTTTTTACTTGAGATAATCAGTACAAGTGAAATGAGACATCTGAAGTCAGTGCCATGAGAATGTAGCATATTGCCTGAATGGACACAATGCTTAAATACAGTCAGAATAGAACCAAAACAGCAGGATAATAATCCATAGGCCAGCTTGGCCTGTAGATTTAGGTCATCTCTGAAGTGAATTTCTGTGTTAGAGAAGTTTCCTAAATATCTCCCCAACCTCCACTGATTCCTGGGTTTAATGAGCATTGCTTCCCTTCTTGAGGCTACACATACATTTAAGCCAGTTCGAATAGCCTCTATATTATAATTTGAGGCAAAGTCTCAAGCATCTGAGGCTAGCTTCTAATTCTCTGTGCAGCACAGCATGACCTTGAACTTCTGATGCACCTACCTCTTCCTCATCACTGCTGGAATGATAGGCAATGGGCACACAACACAAACCCAGTTTATGGGATCCTGGGGTTCTATCCCAGGGCTTAGGCAAGCTAGGTAAGCATACCACCTACTGAACTGCATCTCCCAACCCCACCAGCTGTCAGTCTTGAAGAAAACAATAAAATAACAAGAAAAAGAAATGCGGCAGAAAGAAATTGTGGGGCCTTCTCAATTGTAATAAGATTCACGACTGCTAACAATAAAAACAGTGAGGTAATTATTTTAGAAAAAAATATTTTAAAACAGAAATAAAAACACAAACAAGCAAGCAAAAACTCACAGATAGTATAAACATCAGGCACCTTGCTTAATAAGCACTATTGTCCCTTCCAATGACCCCAAAGCATCTCTACAGAACCTGTCCCAAATGGACCCAGAAAGCTGAGTGAGACACACTGGTCAAAATGTACCTGGTAGGAGAGAAGAGGTGCAGAGAAACACAAGAGCTGAAAAGACAGTGGTAGGGATCTGTGAAGATGTTGGTAGGGGTTCCACACTGATTTAGAGAAGCAGGGGTGAGGATGGGAGCCAGTGCATGCAGCTGCAGGGGTGGCAGGAAGAGGCAGGGCTGTCTTAAGGCCTCAGTTCATAGATGCTGCCTGGACAGAATGATCCCTATCAGCTCTGGAGGAAGGGATGCAGCCCATGTGCTTTCGATTCTCCAGCATTCTTCACTCTGCATTTTCTAATAAATGCCTCGCTGTTTGCATGACAAAGCCCATCGTCCTGGGGTCACAGATGGAGGGGAGCTTATTAGCAAGATTTAAAGATACAGTAATGATTCCATCCCTTCCATTGATAGAAAGCTACAGTAATGATTCCATTCCTTCCATTGATAAAAAGCTTCTAGTCTGCATTTTGTTCTAGAAAGACATACATATAGGATTACCCTCACAATCTATAAAAAGAGAGGCATGGCCCTTTTGCTTTTTGGTGTTTGCCTTACTTTTCCTACCTGGATTGATTTCATTTCTTATCCTATCCTCAGCTTCTCTAATGTTTGTTGGATGTGGCATGTACCCTGTAAGGGATAAAACATCAGGGTGGAAAGACTAGTCAGGGACCACACTGAAAGGCAGGTTCAGAAGACAATGCACTTAAAGAGATCTCACCCATAATGCCAGGCTCTGGAATGCAGAGCAACAGAACTGTGGCTCTCCACTATCTGGAGGTGCAGAGTTCACACCAAATGCTTCACACTGTGATCTGCTGAAGAAATCAAAGAGTCCTTTTCTGTCTGGCCTGGATTTCTGATTCCTCTTTAAAACTAGAATGCTGTGCTGGAAGTCAGCTACACCCCCACCTTTTCCTCTCTCTCTCTCTCTCTTTTTTTAAGTTATAAAAATAGATAGTGGGATAAGGGAGATCCCAAAATAGGATTTCATCATTTAATCAGAGAGAAATCCCACCAGCAGCCTGCCAGAGTTCATATATGTACAATTCCATCATAATATTAAAAAATCAGAACAAAACAATCATAAAATCATAATTTGTATTTAATAAATTCTTTCTGAGCATGTCCTCTTGAAGCATTTAGCAAGATATGGTCTTTTAAAAATCCCTACATTATCTAAAAGAAAGCACAGCTGGAGACTTTTTTTTCTACATAAAGGTGTTTAATTTTGTGTGCCAGGCAATAGCGATAGCAATTATAAAAGCTTCTATCATTAGAGGAAGAAAACATCACAAACCAAGTTATTTTACAGCCGTTCAAAGTGTAGGTTACATTTATTCAACAATTGCTTGGCTGGAAAACTTCCTTTCAACATTTAAGATTAATGTATTTTTCTTCTTAGATTGCTAGTTCCTGAACTCTTTATGATGAATTTCCCTACATGTTTGTTTACCGAGTTCTGTTCAGACTTTGTGGCAGTGGAAACTGCTGACTTTGTGAGCTTCAGAAAGATGGCATATGGTGTACGATTGGTTACTCTCCAAGGAAATAGTAAGAAATTGCTTGGGTGACATGTGCCACATGACTCCAAGTATTTACTTGCATCACCTCATTTATCCTATATAGCAAACCACAAAGGGATCCGTGGTTTTAATTTGCCCATTTATGGGAAGAGTGATAAGACAAAGCAAATGTCAATAAGACTCTTCAGTTCACAGACTTGACATGGTCAAGGTGAGGAATTACACTGAGAAAGCAAGCTCCAGAGAGTGTACTCCCATCCTGCATGTGCCCTGTTTATTACTCCCCCAATTATTCATCTGTAATAAGGAAAATTTTTTTTTCCATCTCACGGTTAAGTCCTCAGACTCTCTCTGAGCCGTATTTCACAATGAAGCTAAAAGAATTACTTGAAATGGGAAACTTTTGCTTCAAGGTAATACTAGAGTATGTAAGTCACTTTTCATTGTTGTGATGCTACATCTGAGAAAATGACTTAAGGGATGAATGAGAGTGGATCCCATAGACTCATATATTTGAAAGCTTAGTCACCAGAGAATAGAACTATTTGAAAGGATTAGAAGGATTAGGGAGTGTGGAGTTGTTGGAATAAATATGTCTCTGGGGGCAGGCATTGAGGTTTGAAAAGCCCATACTAGGCCCAGTGTCTCTCTCTGCCTGCAAATTAAGATGTAATTCCCTGCTCCTGCTCCTTCACCATGATCCCTGTCATGATGATAATGGACAAAGCTTCTGAAACTATAAGAAAGCTTCCAGTTCAATACTGTCTTTTACAAGAGTTGCCTCTGTTATAGTAACTCTTCACAGCAATAGAACTGTGACTGAGACTGGAAAAAGGGATTGTTTTAGCTTACTGCTTCAGAGGTTTTAGTCCATGATCGTTTGACCTCATTGCTTATGAAACCCTACACAATGTGGCAGAACATCAGTGTGGCTTGTCTCTTGACAGATAGGATACAAATAGAAAGATGGGAGCCAAGGACAAGATTAATCCTCCTAAGTCATCCTTCCAGTGACCTACTTCCCTCAACCAAGTCCTACCACCTAAGAGAGCATGGGTACAGGAAGTCATCAATGGATTAATCCATCAGTATAAACATTCAACAATGAATTCAATGGGTCAATCCATTGATGAAATTAGAGACCTTGTAGACTTCCAATCACCTTGAAATTCCCACCAGCTAGCACAGAATTCTTCAGGAACAGGTTAAGATTCAAAGTATCACATTAGTCACATATTATTCACTACTGAGTATCACGCCATTTCATTTTTGAGATTCATCATGCTGGTGCAGTCATCCGTGGTTTGTTCTCCAAGTACCCATCCATGGAGCAGATATAAGCACAGTGGTCAGCTATAGGGAGATACAGAGAGGCTGTTGACTACAGGGCTGGGAGAAGATCCTTGGGGTGACTGAGACTGTTTCGGGTGGTGAAGGTACCTGGTTGTTACAGGTCAAATTCATTCATTTTTTAAAATTTCCCTATAAATTACTCGTCATTAAATAGAATGCAGGAAAGGAACAGGAGAGAAAACACTGTTATACATTTGCTTATCTAAAATTCACCATACCCCACCTTCTTCTTCAGTCGCATTTCCTACCAGCTTCCTGGCTTTCTACATCTTGTTTCAAACTCACTTGAAGGTTTGCTTATACTCTAGGGTACCTAGTTACTTTTTCCCCACAAGTAGGCTCTTGTTCTCTCTTCTTTTCAGACCACAGGCCCACCTGCCTTATAAGAACTAGCTTTTTGTTTACAACTCAGCCCTTACAGAAAGTAAGAGTTTGGATCAGCAAAACAACAACCAGCTCTGTGACTCAAGAAGGCCTCTCTCTGTGTCAGAGCTTGGCAAGTTTTGTTATTGCTGCTGGGGGTTTGTTTGTTTGATACACGTTTTTCAGAGCAGTTGTGGGGTCACAGAAAAATGTAAATTGTGACCCATCCCCCGCCTCAAAGTTTATGACCAGCTTTCCCCAGTGTCAGCATCCAGCACCCATACAAATAGTTTATCTTCCTTCAATGTCACCTTCCTATCTAATCTCTGACTCCTCAAGTGCAAGAACTAGCATTTGTTCTACTGTACCTCTATCCCCTTCTGTGGTACAGAGTCGGTTGATCAATGGGTATTTGACACTCGTCCCTTTGGTTTCTCAATTCAACCCTTAATCTAATTCAGTGTACAGGTCAATAAGTTGCATTAGGATACCTAGTATTCACGTAAAAAGTTGATTTGTATTTGTCAGGAAAAGATAGAGCTGCAAATACGAATGGTGGGTGATTAACAAAGGTAGTAGATGGGGAAGTGGAAGATTTGAAGCTAAAATGTTTTTTTTCTAACTAAATGAAAGCTTATTTGAATCTATATTTCAAATATTGGAAAGGAGAGAAGGAGACAAAAAGAGAAGAAGAGAGGGAATGAGGAACATAAGAAGGTAGAAAGGGATGGAGGAAGAAGGGATGGGGGAGTTTCAAATTGTTTTATAAAATAATATATAAGACAATTTATAATAGAGGCTATCTGCAGCCTCTATTAAGAGTTTTAACTACTTACATTGTTCATAGATCCTTTCTTACATATATTATTAATATAAATTATAGTCTCTCATTTTCTATTTCATTTCAACCTGTTCAGTTATGTTATATAATGGAACGTATCTTAATACTTGATGTTTTAGTCCATTTTTAACAGTCTGCTTTGAAATCCACTAAATTAACAATATCTTTTTTTTAAACAAGGTACCTTTAATGAGAGAATCCACACAATGTTGCAACTAAATACAACTAGCTTGTATTTTGAACTAAAACCAACTTAGACAAACATCTGGTTCAGTTGGTTTGTGGCCACTATGGAAACCAAACAGCCTTAATTTTAATTATGTATATTTCCATTCTACAGTGACTTGCTTGATAGATATAACTTTTTCCCCCAAGTTAGAGACTACAGTGGTAGTAGAGGTTCAGAATAAATCTCATGAGTAAATGCAGGAGAAACCTCCCCCAAAAGTGAAGTTTGTTGTTAATCAAAGGAGCACCCGTTCTCTCACTTCTGCTCAGAGGCAAGGGGTCACTTTGCAGTCAAGAGGATTAAAAACCTTTAACTTGAATTATGCATCAGTTTAAAAGCTCTACGATAAACAAAATATAAATCAGTTGTTGGATGAACTGCATATTTTTCTATCTGTTCCATCCTCCATGACCCAGAGTCAGGTCCTGTCATAAGCCACCAACACTGTGACACCATAGCACAAAGACATTAGTGTGACCCAACCAAGTAGCTCTAGTATACACATATGCATTAGACACATTATCTGTGTGTTTCTATTGGATACCTGAGAAACTGTTTGACTTCGATATCAGCTGTTGCAGCAAGTATTTTCAGCAAGGACTTGGCTACCATCTGAAGAATAAGGTTGAAATCATCTGTTTTGGCTAACCTGAGACATCTCTTAAGAAATAGAGGTGAGGAGTCTCATATTAACTTATCTGAGGATGAATGGAGTATTTAGAACTCCATAAATGTCTCTAAAGTGGTTAACTGCATGCGATCATGATGAGACTGACTGCAGTTTTCAGATATTTGCAGACAGACATGCATCTCAAATTCCTTCCCTTTTAAAACTAACATCAGCTTGGAGAAAATGATCGTTCTACACTTGGCCGTTTTCTGGGCTCACAGGAAATCCTGTCAAGAGTCATGAGTCTATTTCTAATAAACTCTCTTCCGGGTCTCAACATGCTGCTGCAAGATTATCATCGCTTCGAAAATTAAACTTAAGGAAACACATAATTCTGATGATGGACTTTTAGGTGGGCATAGTGTGTCATCACATTCTCTCTGTTCTCTTATTGCTGGATAAATATATGTATGCTGCTCTTGCCTAGAAGTTTTCTCAAGGGCCACTTCCAGAGTGAATGCACATACACGACACAACTGACTAATCAGCCTCACACTTGATGAACAAATTGAAGTATTTGTTTGGGATTATACTCCATTGTATCACTGTCCACATTTCACTAATATGGATTAATTGGTGCTATCTTCTCAAAAATAAAGCCCTCCCATTATGGTGTGGTCTGAAATGGTTGGCACATTTGGCCTTCTCTGCAACTCATATAAAATTTGAAGTGAAATTTTATCTCCATAAAGAGATAGTAAATGGTGGAATCAGGCAGGAAAGTGTGTATGGCTATATTGTTGAAATAAATCAATTCTATTCTATTTTTAATGGGTTCTGAGGTCAATCATTTATCTCAAAAAAAAGGTCTACTGAAGGGTTCCATCACTGAGAGAGGGAGATGGACATGGGGTTCCGCCCCTAAAAAGCTATCTACAATTGATACCCACTGGCAGAGAGGAAGTGCTCTTAGCTAGAAAGCATGCTTCCAGTTCCCTGGACCACATCTCTGTCCTGAATTTAGTCAGCCTCTCTACAAAAGTTTGTTTCATTTGTCTGCTTCTTTCTTTTTCAATTAATGAATTATTTAATTTACCTCTTTATGATGCTACTGGGGATTAATCCCAGGGCCTTGTACATACCCTGTCCCTGAGTTACACCTGCAACCCTCGGTTCAGTTTTTACTGTGACAGGGACTCTTCATTTACATTTGAACTCATTCTGTTGCCCAGGCAAGCGTCAGTTAGTGATATACCCACACGTTACTCTATGGCAGCTGGGTTCACAGGCCAGGTGCTATCTCTCTCATAAAGCACTGCAGCTTTGTGAGATTTCATTTACACAGCTGACCACTCCTTAGTTTCCCACTTGTCTTTGTGGTCTTAAATTCTATTAGAAGCTTCAGGCAGAGTTTCTGTCTCATCTGTTTCCCCGCTCCAACTGAGGGGCCCCCGTTCTTAGTCACGTGGTGTCAACACACTGCTTTTCAGAGTTCTGACACTAGAGCCATACTCTTTTGCAAGCCTGCAGGTTTCATATCTGCTACACATGTCTGTCATTTCCTGTCATTTCCATGTCTTTACTTCTTTTCCATTTTCTTCCTTTCATGGTTTTCAGTCCTAGAAAGTTAATTTCCCTTACTTACCCTCCTTTCTTAGTTTCAGTGCTCAAATTTCACACAGTTTCATGAATTCTAAAGTCACAATAAACAACCGACACATCTTTTGGGTTTTCTTTAGTTTTTTTTTTTTAGTTTTTTTTAAACAGTCCTTTTGATATTGCATACCAATCCTAGTTCTCTCTCCCTCTGCTCCTCCCACTCCCCCCACCTTCTCCCTACCCTAACCATAATCCATTCCTCAGAGAGGGTGAGGCCTCCCATGGGGAGTCAACAAAGTCTGTCACATTAGTTGAGGCAGGACCAACTCCCTCCTCCCTGTATCTAGGCTGATCAAGCCATCCCTCCAAATGGAATGGGCTCCAAAAAGCCAGTTCATGCCCTACGGATAAACACTGGTTCCACTGCCAGTGGCCCCACAAATTGCCAAGCCACACGATTGTCACCCACATTCAGAGGGCCTAACTCAGTCCTATGCAAGTTCCCCAGCTGTCAGTCCAGAGTCAGTGAGCTCCCACTAACTTGGGTCAGCTGTTTCTGAGGATTTGCCCATCATGGTCTTGACCCCTTTGCTCATATTATCACTCTACCCTCTCTACTATTGGACTACAAGAACTCTGCCCAGTGCTTAGCAGCAGATCTCTGCATCTGCTTCCATCAGTTACTGGATGAAGGTTCTATGATGACAATTAGGGTAGTCATCAATCTGCTTACATGGGAAGGGCGCTTAAGGCAGCCTCCCCATTATTGCTTAGATTCTTAGCTGGGATCATTCTTGTAGATTTCTAGGAATTTCCCTAGTGCTAGGTTTCTTGCTTACCCCATAATGGTTTCCTATTTCAAGATATCCCTTTCCTTGCTCTCCTTCTCTGTCCTTACCCCAATTCGACTTTCCTAATCCCTCATGTTCTTCTCCCTTCCCTTTTTTCCTCCCCTCTCCTCTTTCAACATCTCCCCTCCTCCTACTTTCCTACTTTACTCAGGAGATCTTGTCTATTTCCCCTTCCCAGGGGGATTCATGTATGTCTCTCTTAGGGTCCTCCTTTGTTTCCTGACTTCTCTGGGGTTGTGGATGGTAGGCTGGTTATACTTTGCTTTATGTCTAATACCCACTGATGAGTGAGTATCTATCGTGTTTGTCTTTGTGGGTAAGAATTACCTCACTCAGGATTTTTTTTTTTTTTGCTAGTTCCTCTGTGGGATAATGCTCTTGTACACTGAAAAGATTCATCACTTGTATCGGTTTAATAAAATGCTGATTGACCAGTAGCCAGGCAAGAAGTATAGGCAGGTCCACCAGACTAGGAGAATTCTCAGAAGAGGAAAAGCAGAGACGCAGTCACCAGCCAGATGAAGAGGAAACAAAATGAGAATGCTTCACTGATAAAAGGTACCAAGCCAGGTGGCTAAACATAGACAAGAATCATGGGTTAATTTAAGTTGTAAGAGCTAGCTAGTAAACAATAGGCCAAACAGTTTATAATTAATATAAGCCTCTGTGTCTTTATTTGGTCCTAAATAGCTGTGGGACCGTGTGGGACAAAAACTTCCGTCTACATAGTTCATCCATTTGCCTGCAAATTTCCAGATGTCATTTTTTTTTAACCACTTAGTAATACTCTACTGTGTAAAAGTGCCACATTTTCTTTATCCATTCTTCAGTTGAGGGGCACCTAGGCTGTTTCCAGGTTCTGGTTTTTACAAATAATGCTGCTATGAAAAAATTGAACAAATACCCTTGTGGTATGAGTGTGCATCCTTTCGGAAATATGTCCAAGAGTGGTATGGCTAGTGAGGTAGATTGATTCCCAATTTTTTTAAGAAACCACCATGTTGGTGGTTTCATTTGTTCCTGGCCACCCATTCCCAAAATAATCACACAGAAACTTTATTATTTGCAATACTGTTCGGCCAATAGCTTAAGCATATTTCTAGCTAGCTCTTATATCCTAAACTAGCTTATCTCCTAATCTGTGCATCACCACAAGGTTGTGGCCTACTGACAAAGTTTCATTGTCTGTCTCCTATGGCAGCTACATGGCTTTTCATTGACTCTGCCTACTCTTTCTTCCTCTATCTCCCATGGCCCAGGCTAGAAATAACTACACAGAAACTGTATTAATTAAATCACTGCTTGGCCTATTAGCTTTAGCTTCTTATTGGCTAGCTCTTAAATCTTAAATTAACCCATTTCTATTAATCTGTGAATCACCATATGACTATGGCTTATTTCCAAAGTGGCTTTACAAGTTTACATTCCCACTAGCAATGGAGGAATGTTCCCTTACTCTATATCCTCTCCAGCATAAACTGCCATTAGTGTTTTTGTTCTTAGTCTTTCTGACTGGTGTAAGATGGTATCTCAGAGTCATTTTGATTTGTATTTCCCTGATGGCTAAGGATGTCAAACAATTCCTTAAATATCTTTTGGCCATTTGAGATTCCTCTGTTGAAAATTCTTTTTAGTTCTATACCCCACTTTTTAGTTGAATTATTTGCTATTTTGATGTCTAGTTTCTTGAGTTCTTTGTATGTTTTGGAGATCAGTCCTCTGTCCAATGTGGGGTTGGTGAAGATCTTCTCCTATTCTGTAGGTTGCCTTTTCTTGTTGACTGTTTTCTTTGCCTCACAGAAACTTCTCAGTTTCAGGAAGTCCCATTTATTGTTTCTCTCAGTGTCTGAACTACTGGTGTTATATTCAGGAAGTGGTCTCTTGTGCCAATGTGTTCAGGGCTACTTCCCACTTTCTGTTCTGTAAGGTTCAGAATAGTAGGATTTATATTGAGGTCTTTGATCCTTTTGAACTTGAGTTTTGTGCATGGGGGTAGATATGGATCTATTTGCACTTTTCTATATGTCGACATCCAGTTATGCCAGTACCATTTGCTGAAGATGCTTTTGTTTTTTTGTTTTGTATAATTTTAGCTTCTTTGTCAAAAATCAGGTGTTCATAGTTGTGTGGATTGATATCAGGGTCTTCAATCTGATTCCACTGGTCCACCTGTCTATTTGTGTGCCAATACCAAGCTGTTTTCATTACTATAGCTCTATAGGAGAGCTCAGTGTCAGGATGGTGATGCCTCCAGAAGTTCCTTTATTGTGCAGGATTGTTTTGGCTACCCTGGGTTTTTTTGGTTTTCTGCATGAAGTTGAGTATTGTCAAACCACACATCTTATCTATAATTTTGTACCTTTGGTATTCCTCTCTGCTGGACAACAGGGCATGCTTCATATCTGTGCAGATTTCTGCCTGCCAGTGTTCCTGTTTATCTTTTCTACTCTCGCTTCCTTAGAAGATAAACACCCCAGGAGGTGGGTTGCTCTGGCATACTCCCACCCCCACCTTTCCAGCATTTTTAGCTAAAGGAAGGAGCTTAGTATGTCCTCAACACTTCCCTAAAGATCAGCAAGAAGTCGGTGAACTTACAAAGCCTGTCACGTTGAATGTGAAGGCCTGCACATTCCCAACCCTGCCAGCATTTGTGGGGCTATAAAATGAACGTGAAACTGGTCAACATGCTGAGCACATGAAGGATGTGCAGTTGTGGAGGTCTCTGGGCCTGAGAGGAGACATAGAGTAGGAGCAGCTTATCAGAGCCTCAGAAGCTCAAAAAAACAAAACTATATATAACAAAAAATAAGATCCTCAGAAGCAGAGTTAAAAGAGAGAGGGAAAGCACCCTCCGTATGGCCAGTCCTGTACGTGTTTTTAATAAATGCTACAAGGAATACACAATGCTCGAATTTGGGCCTTGAATTCATTGTCCTCTTTAATGTGCCTTTGCTCTATTTAGCATTTGAAATTCATGGACAATCATTCATTTTATTTTTATAAACATGTTTATTACACGCACTGCCCTTGTAAATGCATTGATGGTTCTATCTTTAGAGTCTGGGTCTTTCAAGTCTGTGCTGGGCCTTTTTATTGCTATGAACTCTTTTCAAAGTCAATACTAAAAAAGAAACTAGCATCAGTTAATCACATTGTCCCTTTTATTTAACTTGTATTTGATGTATGAAATCTTTCCAGATGAATGGCAACATTTTGTTTTATTAGAGATTAGCTCCCACTACTGTTTTCAGAGAACTTTCCGGCTGGATTCTTTCCGCAGGAACTTGCTTTTAAATCAGCCCCAGAGACTTCAAACTCCGAGTAGCTCAGCAAAGGGCATGCGAAGCATCTGTCTGTTGCTGACTGAATCAGCGTTCTGCCTTTGATGTCTTCCTATTATTGGACATATGCATCAGTCACCCCAGCACCTCCATAGCCTGGAACTAATGGGGCAGTATCATACTATGAGATACATACAGCAGAGAAATGGAAAGATTGCTTCTTGTTTAAAAAAAGCAGCAAAGTTCCCTTATTACAGTGACAGTTGCATCTTCGGGGTGCATATCCTTAAGGACATTTCGTCTAACACTCATCCATCTTGTCAAACTTTCTAGCTACCTTCACCTACCACTGCCGTTAAAGCACACCCAGGGTTGGCTTCAAAGTTGCTACTCTCCTGTCTCAGTCCCTCAAGTGCTGGGTTACAGGGTTACAATATTGATGCACCCAGCTGTATAAGATAGTAATAATTATTGTATTTTCATCTTTATTGAGATATAATTAATGAAAATTATATGTAGTCACAATATATATTATGATTTATATGTATGCATACACACATGAAATGATTACCACAATCAAGCTAATAAATACATCTGTTGTTCTATATTATTAACTTTGTGTGGAGGCACATGCAAATGTGTGTGTATGCATGTGTGTGTGTGTAAAGCAAGAACACTTAAAATCCAGCCTTTTAGCAAACTTCATGAACAACATTTGCTCATTTTTATTATAAGCAGTGTTTGATGTATGTGTGTGAATGTGGGCATTTTTATGGAGGTCACAGGGCAACTTTTGGAAGTAGGTTCTCTCCTCCCACAGTGGGATGTTGGGATCAAACTCAAGTCATTGGACTTGTACAGCAAGTCCTTTACCCACTGAGCCACCCCGTTGGCCCCCATACACTATTATTCACCAGGGTCAGTATCATGAACATTAGTTCTCTGCAGCATATTTTTCCTATCATTAAAATGTCTACCTGCTGATCAGCATCTCCCCATCCTCCCCTCCCAAGTCTTGATAGCCACCATTCTATATTCTGTTTCTATGGATCAGTTTCTAAAATGTTAAGTTCAATATGTGAGTAAAATCAATTGGAATTTATCTCCCTGTGCCTGACCTGTTTCTCTTGCATAATGATGAGACTCTCCAGTGTCATCACAAATGACAAAATTCCCTTCATTAGTCAGACTGAATAATATTTTACTATGTGTAGACATTACAATAAGAAAACGTTTCTAAATGTCAACCAAAAGAAAAATGTATTCTCCAAAGGATTTATACCTAAGAATCATTTTTCATGTTGAGAAGGTTGGTAAACAGACATGAAGATACTGATTCTATATTTTTTTGTTCTGATCATAGCTAGCCTTTAACAGCTGAGCCATCTCTCTAGTTATAGCTACTGATAATTAAAACAGAACAAAAAAACAAACAACAAACAAAATACCAAGGATCAGTGTGAATGGAAATTGGATGTGTTTGCTTTGTTTTGTCCTATATTCATAGATATCTGCTCTTCAGTGGGCCAGCTGTGGGGTTCCTCTGAAATAATTTCTATGGTTGAAATAGGTCACTAATCCCACAGATGCTCAGAGCACAGCATGGACATACATGCTGTCTCATAGACTTCTTCATTGTATAGATGAGGAAATCGGGCTTCCCAGTGGTGAGTCCTGGGCACTGCATGCTTTGTTCCTATAATGATGGGAGTCCTAGGTGTCTGGGCCCTCACACAACTTTTGTCTGCTGGGCTGCCACTTTGCCAACCCCATTCTATTTGTTCCTCATTCCGGAACTGCTAGGAAAGCATCTTCATAATTTGTCACTATAGTATGCAAACCCCAAACTTTCCAACAGGAAGAACGCTGACCAATCTGGGCAGGATGAACAATGACAGGCCTCTCACAGCTTTCTTTGTCTCTAAGCTGTTTGGACTCAAGGGCAAATAAGGTTACTTCCATGCCACTCTGTGCAAGAAAGGGCAATTGAGCCTCCAAAGATCAGTCCCTTACTGTTTCGTTTTTCTCTTACTGTGTCATATTTTAACAACAAAAGAGACTGTTCCTACTTTCTCAGACAGGACACCTGGAGTCCCGATCTACAGATTACGAGCAAGGCTCTAATTTGAACCAAGAGGGTCATCGCACTGGACAACAGGCATCTTTCACTGAATGTGATGACAGAAGAGCTGAAATACAAAGGCAAAAGCTGACCCTGTCTTTTCAGAGTGAAAATCCCCAGGTGGTGAAGAATCAAATGGCTAGGATTTTTTTTCTACACAGATTAACTGAGCACTACAGATGTGATACAATAGCAATACCCATGAGTCCACACAGACAAAGCCGTGGGAAGGAGAAACTTACATCCTGGTGGAAGGATGGGTAGAACTTGAAGTAGAAAAGGCACATGAGCAGAGGCAGCTGCTGGAAGGAGCAGAAGAGTGAGGGATAGCTCTTGACGGATAAGGCTGGAGACAGAATCCAGGAGTACAGTATCTGGGACGCAAGACTAGGAACTAGAACCCAAGATCAAGATCAGATGAACACCCAGGAACAGAAGCAGGACACTGGACCAGGAATAAGACCAGAACACAGGAACAGTTTCTGGAACAAGACACAGGACCAGAAGCTAGACGGGATACAAGGAACAGAACAGAACCCATGGCTAGGGGCAGGACCAGGATTGAGTCACTGGCTGGGACACAAGACTAGGTTCTAGAAACTGGCATTGGATACAGTTCCAGGACCTTGTATCCAGGACCAGAACCATGAACTCAGGACCTGTGAACCAGGTCACAGGACCTAGAATCCAGCAAGGAGTGAGAGATGAGGAGTTTATAAACAAAAGATGTACCTGCAGAATCTTGGAGGTGAATTAGTTAGAAGCCTGGGCCTCACTCCAAGGAAAAGATAACTTAGACAGAATCATAAACAAGGCTCTGAGGAAATGAATGAATTAGAGGGCAAAGCACTTTCCTCAAGCATGAGGACCTGAATTAGAGATCCAGAACCCACATAGAAAGTCATGGTTTGTGTCTGTAACACCAACACTGGGAGGGTTGAGGCAGGAGGATCTCTGAGGCTTTCTGGACAGTCAGTCTAGCTGCAGGTTCAGTGAGAGACCCTGTCTCCAAACAATAAAGGAAGAATAGCCAAGAAGACACCCAACATCGACTTCTGGTCTCCCCGTGCTCATATAGACGCATATACATACACACACTTGTGTTTACATCCAAATGCACATGCATGCAGGCACACAAACACACACACACACACTAAAGAGAATAAACAGAATCATAACAAGAAAAGAGCATTTCTTTTAGTTTTGCAAACTACTTGCTGAGTACAGCATACCCGAAGAGAATGCAGACGTGGATGGCTGTTTCTGAATTGATTTTAAAATGACCTATTTGATTCTTTCGCAAGCACTTTGGCCAGTACTTGTAAACATACCATCAGATCTGAAATTTCAAGGATAAGGCTCTTCTCCTCTCCCAGTTAGAGCTTACATTCTGAAAACAAGAAAGAAAGAAATAGTAGGAGAAGAAAAGGATGGTACTTCAAATTTAGCACTGGATGTCTCTGAAGCAATAGCAAAGGAAATCAATAAAATACCTAAATGGGTCTAATAGGATCTAGCAGCCAAACCCCATCATTTGTGTATTTTCTATGCTACAGTGGGTGGAAAGAACACTTTATAGCTGGCTGATTTCCCCCTCCTGTTCCTGTTAGAATTTTGTTCTTAGAGTAAACTTACACCCATCCCCTGGTGCCCTGGTTCAGGTTGTCTTGGCCTTTTCATTACAGGTCATGTTTACCAAAGGTTTACAACTTGGCTGTAAATGCCAGTTGGCACCAAAATTGGAAAGTTGGCATGAAGAGTTTGGCATAAATGTTCCCGGAAGCATTTTTTTTCTATCTAAATCTGAGAAAAACAGGCTCAGGTCATTTTCAAGTTATTTATGTTATTCATGCATAAATAAAGCCAAAGCCTGACAGCTTCAAACAGTTGTTTGCTTTTGCATGACTCAAAAATAGATTTGATCCAAGAAAAGTAACATTTGGTAAACAAATACTTTTTGACAGGCTGTTAAAAAAAAATGAAGGGGGGGAGATAGAATAAGATACACTAAAAAGAAGGGGGAAATAGAAATGTTTCAATAGTCATTTTTTATATCAGAAAGCAGAGTCAAGAATATCACTGTTAAATGATTACAAACATTTAGAGATTGCCACAGACTCAAATTAAAAGCATAAATAAGCAAAACACAAACTTTCAAGTAATTTTTATTAAGAACTAAGGGGCAGCTCATTCAAGCATACAGGGTAACTAATATAGAATGGTCCTAGGGGAAGGAAACAAATGAATTTTAAGTATGCTTTCTAATAGCAATGGTATGTAAAAAGCATTTTAAAACCCAAGGAGAGAACGAAGGAAAATGAGTAATGAAATAAAACATGTTGATGTTATAAGTTTTTTTTTTTTTAAGAATTAGTTGTCAGTGTTTGAAGCCTTCCCTTGTCTTACCTCTATTAAATTAAGCTTAGAAATGCAATTTGTAGGCTATAAATTCCCACAGCCTGTGGCTGTGTTCTAAAGGGAGAAAGTGATGGTGTCAACCGCTCCCCAAAGAACGTCTTTCTGGCAAACTTAAAAGTCAGCCTTGACGTCAAGTGACTCTGGACAAGAGTCTGCATTGAGTTCTGCGAAGTGTGGGCAGAAAGGACTTTCACTCTGGAAACCCTACCGGGGAGGAAGGACTGAAGAGACCGTTTAGGGAAAAATAAAGCCAAGCCAAGTCAAACAGAAAGTAAAAATAAGTCAGCAGGGAAAGAATGTCAACTGTAGAAGAATGTAGCCAGTCTGCTGGGGCTCGTGTTCTGGAACACATGCTCTTTAGGCAAGGAAGGGTTTTCCCAAGCTTGCTTTGGTTGCTCTTTTCAAATGAGGTTTGAGCTATTGTCACTGCTCAAGTCAGGGGCAGTTAAATCTGTTGGTAAAATTCTTCTGGTATCCTCTACCTAAGGTGATTTTGGCCGCACTGGGTAGAGAAATAGAATTATGCCATTCGATAATCGATTTGACCTAACAACCTGAAGACTTAATCCAGAACATCTGATCAGTATGCTCCAGTGCCAATTTAAGCTGAAAACACTTTTGGAACTCACTTCAAACTTGTGGCTCCCTTGAACTGAATATGCCAAGTTAATCTACGACTAGAATATGATAGATGTTCCTGGTGTTTGCTACTTCAGATAAAGTCTATAAATCTGTTTATTTATCTTACTATCAAGATTGTTGCCATGACAATGCTGTGGTGTTGAGCTTGCCAAATCACATGATCTGTAGATCAGTGTTTATATCACAGAGCCACATAGTACCATTGCCTACACTGAAGAGCACAAATATACACACAGGATAATCCCTTTGAGACTGCTATTTTCTATAAAGGAGAAGTTGTAGAGAATGTGGTCTGGACACCGGAGACCAGAGAATAAACACATATTCAGCAGATAATAGGTTTCCTGGAATGGAGCCTGGAAGGCCGTCAGAATTTTCAGAATTGGCAATTAGTTCTCGTTATATTTTAAAAACTCATGTTCCACCTCAACTAACTAACCGTGGCTTCTTCGAGGACCTAAAATGGATTCACTTTTGAATTCTCAAGTCCTAGCACTGTGCCTGATATTGAACAGAGCTTCAGTAAGCATCTGTTGAATGACTAAATGAACAATCAGCAAGACATGCTATGGTGTGACATCCTGAGTCCCACATCGATGCTATGATACTTGTGTCCATGGACGAAGAGAGGGGTCCTTTGTTTCGACTTTGTTTAGAGTTCTTGTTTGTTGATTCTTTCTTGTAATTTTTTTTATTTTAAAATGGCCTTTCATGGCCCTTTGAACTTTGTATGCAGTCTAAAATCACCTTGAACTTCTGATTCTTTATGTGCTGGAATCAGGTCTGTGCCACAATGTATGACTTTATAAAGCCCTAGGCCAGTGGTTCTCAACCTGTGGGTTGCAACCCCTTTGGGGAAGTTCGACAACCCTTTCCCAGGTATTGCACATCAGATATCCTGCATATCAGATATTCATATTATGATTCACAACAGCAGCAAAATTACAGTTGTGAAGAGGCAACAAAAATAACTTCATATAGATAAATATACACATATAAATATGAACTTACACATAAAATGATTAAAAAGATAAATAATAGATCAAATTATCAATATATATTGATATATGAGAATATAGCTCTATTGATAAATCAATCAGTAGATAATAGTTGAATATAACATAGATGATTAATATACAATAAAATGATTAGTAAATTGATGAGAGACAATAGATAGTAGATAAACAGATGTGTAATAGAAAGATAGATGGATGAGAGAGAGAGAGAGAGAGAGAGAGAGAGAAATGTTAGGTAAATAGGTGATTGGTAGATAGGTGAGAGATGGTAGATAATAGATGTCTGATAGGCAGATAGATAGATAGATAGATAGATAGATAGATAGATAGATAGATAGATAGATCGTAGACCTCAATATGCTCAATGAAGACACTTTGAAGACCATGATCAGACAGAACTAATAACTTGAGAACTTCTAGGGCAGTGTGCTTTCCACCTAAATACTTCAAGGTCAAAAGAAGAGACATTTCCTGTAGACACTGATTTTAAGGCAGTTAACAGCAATTAAGTGATTAGTAATGGAAATTTGCAGAAGGGAACTCTCCCAGAGTGGAAGTTATCTTGTAAAAGAATTCTACCTCTTTTGTATACCAAGGGGAGAGGGTGTACATTTGAAACTGAACGCTAAGAAGTAAAGCTGAGAAAAATCGAGTGGGATGTGTAGAGTACCAAAGTCCAGAGAACGGCATCTGGACATAGTCTGCAGGATGCAGTCTGACTTGTTCTCCAGAGCTGTGGGCCTGTGAGTATGGGCCACATGCAAGTATGTGGAAAGTATGTACTGGTACCTACGTTTATATTCTCTCTGTCCAGCCCCAGAGCATGGCAACCACAGAGAATTTGGCTGGCCCAAGATCAATGTTCCAAAGGGATTCTTTTAGTAACTTTCTTAGTGGTCCTTCAGTGTTATGCAGCACATCTTGGGAAATGAAAGAGAAAGTTAACTGCCATGTTTGTCTTGGAACAAACTTGAAAATGAAGAGAAGTTACACAGAGAAATAACTTAGGTTTGGGAATCAAAGAAGCCTGGGCACATGTTCTTCTGTGTTTACAAGATTTGTCACTTTGAGCAAATTGTATAACCCATGTGAGCCTCCAAAATGTGAGCTGTTAAATGAGGATCTTTATACCAACTCCTGGACAATTCACAGGATGCCTCCAGCCAAAAATTAGTCATGAGCCCTCCTCCCCTCCCCTTATCCCATCTCTTACAGCACCTATCTATTCTTTCAGGAAATGTGTCAGGTTCTACTTCCCAATCTGTGCAGAATCAGAATGAACAACTCCGCAACTTCTCCAGCCCCATTCTTCTAACAGTTGTCTCTTTCCTGGACTGTGTTCTTATACTCCTGGCTCCTCCCCCTACTTCTTCTCTTGCTTCTCCTGAACATCCAAGTGAGTACCAAGAGTAACGAGATCCTCTCTCTCTCTCTCTCTCTCTCTCTCTCTCTCTCTCTCTCTCTGTGTGTGTGTGTGTGTGTGTATGTGTGTGTGTTCACATTTGTGTAAGGATGCTCTAGATCATGTGTGCACATGAAAAGGCCACAGGTCAATGTTCACTATCTTCTTGTCTCACACTCTTATTGTTTGAGACAGTCTTCTCACTATACATGGTACTTGCCATTTTAACTAGACTGGCTGGCCAAGATGACCCCTGGGTCTTCTGTTGCCACCTCCCCATCCCAAGCTCTGGGGCTACAGATTTATGCCCCATGCTCTGAGTTCACATGGGTCCTAGTAATCCAAACACAAGTTCTCCTGCTTGCACAGACTGCGCTTTCACCACCGAGCCACCTCCCTACTTTTCTTAAACTTACAGGAAGTACTAATTAGTGTCTTCTGTAGGAAAGCAGAGCCTCACACAGGTGTATGGAACATGCTTCACAGACAGGTGTGCCAGCGTAGGGAGCCTGTTGGAGCTTTTGTCTATAGGTCAGTGTGGGGGGCTGTGAAGCTGCTGGAAAACAATTTGCTCTCTGAGCTTGTAATTTCAAAATAATCATATCTTCCCACTGTAAATTATGAGATAACATGCTAGTTTAGACAGAAGAAAGATGAGGAATAAAGAATGAGCTGTTGAGTTCCACAATGGCTCCACTGTAAGGCTTGGATCATTGGTAGGCAGGTAGCAGCACAAACCAATGACAGTGATTTGTGGAGAGTTTCAGCAAAGCTCCAGCAAGGTCGTATTTTCACAGCTTTATAAATGACTTTCTTCCTTTTGCATAAAAGCATTAATGATGTGAAGAGGTCACTTACATTTTATTGCATTTTAGGGGAAAATTATATATTACAATTGAATTTGCAAAGTTGGGTATTTTCAAAGGTCATAGAAGGCATGCCTCACAGCTGTGAGGGAGCATTATGAAGCAGGTGTTTTATTGGCTGTCTGAAGGATGAATTTTGGTCTATTATCTACTTTTGATTTAATTCCTAGACTTTATATGTAGTCCGCCTCCCTTGGTCTTATTGCCTTGATGGCCTTTGATAGGGGTAAAGGCAATGAGCGTAACAAGAGTGTAATCCCAGTCACAATGTGCCACCTCGGCCTGAGCCAGGGTAGGAGAAGAGAGAACATTAATGATACTTAGGAAGTAACTCAGTTTCATCTGACAGAATGCAAGAGGGGAAAGATATGTGCTCTGAGCTGGAACCAATGTCTAAAGGATTCAGTCTGCTGAATATATAATCCCTTGAATCTTGTTTCCTGGCAACATGGTCAAGTCTAACTTTTCTGTGGGTATCTACTGTGTCCTGACTACCTTTCCAGCAGTGTCACGTTTAAGCAACCCATCTTGCCAATAGTCTATGATGGTTTAATTTCCTTTTAATAGATCAGGAAATTATAACTCATAGCCTAAGACAATACCAAGTAAATACTTCTGATAAGTCTCAAGGCAGGCCTGCAATTACCTGTGTCAGTGATATGTAGGTAATGAGAATAAGGGACATTCACCTTCTGTATACCCTTGACACATGAATCAAAACATCAGCCCTATGGAATAGGTGCTATTACTATACGCATTTGACAGTGGCATGGCACAGTTTGCAGAATTTGAATGCAATGTGCCCACTTCAAGTCTAAATCCCATGCAGTTCCTGGTTGCAGACACTTCAGAGTCATTGCATTGCCCCCATGGAGCAGATCTAATTCCTCAGGATGCTGGTAAATACCACATGCAGCTGATTCCGATTTAGGTTTTTGTACATAGAAGAAAAACCCAAGAAGAGCTTGATCACAATCTCAGAGAAGACTCTCTGAAGGTAGTAGCTCACTTGCCTCTTGCTAAGCGCCAAGCCAAAGGCGGGGGGGGGGGGACACCACATATGCTTAGCAATTTGAGTGAATTTTCTGGTGAAAAGTACTGAATGGACAGTTGAAGTGCCTCCACAGTTGAGCACAAGGCCTTCCCTCCCTCATCTCCATCATTCTGCTCCCCAGCAGCAATGTCTATACATGCCTTATAATTCATGCCTCCATTTACTTCAGCCTGTTTTTTGTTTGTTTGTGTGTTCGTTTGTTTTTTTCAACAGAGGACCTCTCATAGTTCCAGTTTGCTTCTGGCCATCCTTTACTGAAGTGTGACTTTGAACCCTTTATCTTTTCTTCCATTTCTACCTCCAAGCTATTGGAATTTCAGCTGTATGTCAGCAGCTCTCCTGCCCATCCCACTGATGTCCTTCTGTTGATATAAATACTAAGATGCCACTCAACCGTTGTGGCTTTCAGCAAACACTGCAAGTTCAAGGGAGTCCTTTTCAGGTTCTTCTAGAGTAAAGATCTTTTTTTTTTTCTTCTTGCGGGCATGTCATCTTGACAATATTTTTTCAGTGGTCATTTTACTCTAATTGTCGTACAGCTAACTTTGATTCCCAAATGTTTCTGGTCCACATTCTCAAGAACATAAAGTCTTGAGAATGAGTCAAACACTCATTCTGGAGCTGTCCCCGGTGATAGATATGAACTCCATCCCTAGTGTTCTAAGACCTTCCTTCCTTCAATGATCTCTTCTGCAGTTACTGTTCTTTTCCTGGGGATATGGTTCATTTTGTTTAATGTATACTCAATTGTTACTCCTTTGAGTAAAAAAATAATTCTGCCCCTTTTAACACTGTGTCCAACATAGACATTTAGTGCATGAGAATATTCTATGGAAGTTAGCCAAGAAAATATGAAATCAAATTTGGAAAAATTCGTCCTTTTTGTGTAAAAATGATTGTATCTTTTCTGATACAAGAAGGAAGAATGTTGATAAAGTCATCACAACATGAATTGGTCAGATATTAAAACATAGATTTCTCCCAGATGAAAATAAATCATGTAAGTTTTGCTTTCTGCACCTAGCAGACACAGTTCTAACTGGTCTTCTGAAACTTAAAGAGACAGTGACCCCCTTCCAAGGAAAATACATCCACACATCATTTTAAAAGAATACCTTATGCTTTGCTCCCTCTTTTTCTCCATTCTAGGATCCACCTATCCAACAACTTTATATGCTACTAAGAATTCTGTGAAGCCTCTTGAAGGAAAGTAGGTCTTTCATATTTATTTGTGAACCTACAAATTGTAAACAAAAATTCTGATGGCTACCAAGGCACTCTCTGTATTTATTATTCATGATTGATATTTTTCTGCAGGTATTTTTTTCTTCACTTAGAATAACATATTTAAGAATCACAATTTTTTTATGTGTTATCCACAAGATACTTTGCAGAGGAAGCATGAAGAAGTCAAGAGATAGGAACTGCATTATGTATTTAAAGGACACTGTGAAAAAAATCTTTAAAGCATATATAATTATGTGTGACATACATAAAGAGTCTAATTACACTCAAGTATATAGTGTTATGGAGATCAATTATTGAAAGTTGGAAATATGCATCTAGTAATACTGCTTTTGCTGTCAAGCACTTTGATTGCTTCTCTTTGATTGTTTTAAAATGAAATTGCTACTTTAGTCCTTAAAGGTGGTATACATTTTACATATGCACACACGTAGTACTATTTCTTCCATTTAAACTTATTCAAAAGCTTTGATGTTAAAGTAAAACAAAACTTTCTCCTTTGAGTGCTAACAAATGGATTATAGGAACTAAAGTTAATGTACCTGGCATAGCACCACAAGCATAATTAATGGTATTTGGTTGGATATATAAAGGCCATATCAGGTTACATAAGGATGGGCTCTAAGCAAAGACTGACAAACTAAAAAGGTTACACATTGCACGTATGTATAAGTAGGCACAAAACAGTAAAGTATGTGTTTATCTTTCTGAAAAAAGTTCAATAAATAGTAAACGCTTGATACTTTTGAGAGGCAGAGTCTTTTTTCCTTTTTTTACCTTTATTGATTCTTTGTGGATTTCACATCATACTTTCTGATCCCACTCATCTCCCTGTCCCCTCACATCCACCCTCTGCCCTTGCAACACACCCCTAAACAAAACCAAATTTAAAAGAAAAAACAAAGACCAAACTAAACAATGAACCAACACAAAAATTTTAAAAAAAATCTTGTCATGGAAGCTGTTGTGTGGCCCAGTGAGTCACACAGTGTACCTTTTAGTTCATATATCGTTATTTGAAAGTGTTTATTGCTATGAGTCATTGATCGGGTTCAAGGCCTTTGGTTTCTGCTACACCACTGGTAATAGGCTTTCTCTGGAGCACCTCTTGGATATCAGGTTGTTGTCCTGTGTCATGAAGATCCTGTTTTTCTGGATTTGTAGGTTTGTCCCTCTCACATGTTCCAGCAGGTCATAGATTCAGTGGCTGCTGGGTTGGGCCAACTCATAGCGCTGGTTCTGGGCTTGGGTGGTAGCTGGATTGGTCAGCTCTGTCGCTGAGGAAAGTTTTTCATCATCACCATCCAGGTGAGCTCTCCAGCACTGCCTCAGTTAGCTCACCCAGTGCAGCCTACAGCAAGAAGCACAGTCAGTTCTCTTGCTCTTGGGCCCTCAGATCTGGGTCCCCCTCTCTCCTATCGCCAGGGCTATCACCATTCTTTTGCCCAGGCAAGGTACAGGGCCCTCTCTTCTGATTGTTGTAGGATGCGTCAGCTGTCCTGATGTCAGGCCCTCAGGGCTGGCTCACCTGAGTCCCCACAAGCAGGGTCAGCCCTAGTGTGCTGCTTCCTCATGCACTGCAGGAGAGGAGGCTTAAGAGAGGTCATTTTATAGCTCTATTCTTCTTTTTGTTTACGTTTCTTTTTTTTTCCTAATTTATCTGTAGAAGCCAGAAGCAGGTGTCAGACACCCTCAAAATGGAGTTAAAGACAGAGTGAGCTGCTGTGTGGATGCTGGAAATTGAACTCAGGTCCTCAGCAATAGCAGCCAGTGCTCTTCCGCACTGAATCATCTTTCCAGCCATATTCCATCTTATATATAGGTTACATATTCTAAATTGTTAAAAATGTCAGAATTTATGTTAGTACATTCATTAACAACTTTTGTCTTTAACTCTATATTGAAAACACAAAACCAAGAAGATTTAAAAAAATAACTATGTTACAACCTTTTCTGGATTTTGATCAATAGATAAATGTATAGAGTTTACTTTCATTTTGCCTATCATGTAAAGTTCTCAAAGTTTTATGCTAGTATTTTAACATCTTTTTCATATTTTTTAGACAAGCACCACTATTATCTCCATTTCACTTGCAAATTGCTGTGTGATGTGAAGAAGCCACATCAGGTTTAGATGTTTTATGTTGATGGAGATGTCCTTGGTGCCTTCAGCACAGGGATGTGGTAGGCAGGACATACAGACTCCCAGTTTCCAGTGTAACAGGAATCACAACACATTGAAAGCATTTCATTGGGTACTTTTTAATGTTTTTTGAGACAGGGTTTCTCTGTAGCTTGGGAGCCTGTCCTGGAACTAGCTGCTTGTAGAGCAGGCTGGCCTCGAACTCACAAAGATCTGCCTACCTCTGCCTCCTGAGTGCTGGCATTAAAGGTGTATGCCACCACCACCCGGCTTTTCAATTGGTTCTTATCACTGAGTAGTTATATAGTTTGGGGAACAAGCACACCAAAATTATAGTCATCACTGTGGTCTCACCACTTGCAAAATGCTTGCAGGAAAGAAAGGCTAAAGCGTCACCAGGTCATGGTCACCCTTTTGACAATCTCATTCTCAGAGCACCTTCAAGTTTTCGAGTTGAATTTTCTTTTTATCAAAAAAAAAATCTTCGAAAAGCAAAATAGGCCGGGTGATGGTGGCACACACTTTTAATTCCAGCACTTGGGAGGCAGATGCAGGCGGATCTCTGTGACTTAGGGGTCAGCCTGGTCTACAAGAGCTAGTTCTAGGACAGGGTCCAAGGCTACAGAGAAACCCTGTCTGAGGGGAAAAAAAAAGAAAAAAAGAAAAGAAAAGCAAAATGGAAAGATGCTCAAAGATGTTCAAATGGAGGGAATGCTCACTAGTGTGCCTTCAAGATTTTAATGAGGAATTAATCTAGAGAAACACTTGCTTTCTGGGAACCTTGATGCATTCCCAGAACTAAACAATTTGAGGATTTTTCTAATGGTTTCACTCACAAGAACTTAGTATGAGATCTTCATTCTCTTCAAATGAAGCCCCTCATGTGGGAACACTTCGAAAAAGTGCAACAGAAGAAGAATGAGATAATTAAATTTTTAAAAAAGATTTATACTTATTTTTAATTATGTGTGTGTGTGTGTGCGTGCATCCGTGTGTGTTTCTATGTATGTTTATGTGTGCAAAAGTGAAGATGACCAAAGAGGAGAAAAGAGAGTATCAAATTCCTGAATCTAAAGTTACAGGTGGTTTTGAATGCCCAACATGGATGTTTAAACTGAATTATGATCCTCTGCAAAGCAGTGAACACTCGTAACTGCTGAGCAGTCTCTTGAACCCCAACGGTTCATTATTTCAGTAATGTTCTGTCTTTTTATAAATACAACATACTATTTGACACAATTATGAAGTTTGTCAACATTTTCAATTTCCTCACTTAAATCTGCTGATGACCCTTTAGCTATCAGATCTCTTCAGATCTTTTTCTTTGTTAAAAGGAAGGTGAGTGAACCATCTTGTTGCTTAGAATATAGAATTTTGAGATGGAAATTATGATTTTTGTACAGCAGCAGAGCCATCTTCCACTCATAGTTAGAGCCATACTCGCTTCCTAGAGATACCTGAGAACCAAAAATAAAGAATTCATGTAAAATCACTAAGCAGTCTGGTAATAAAAAAACTAGAATTCCCTTCAAAAAATAACAGGCATAATAGTAGCCTCTTTGCTTCATAATCAGAGATTTTACAAGGTTTGGGGGCAAAAGAGAAGCTGTAGAGACAAGTACAGGTATTTCAAAACATATTCTATTACCAGCTACTGCTTTGTGTATTCATGTTTATAATCTTTCATAACACTTTCCAGATTTCTTTTCCATTCATGAAACTTTCCAGAGGGCTCAGAAAGCAAGAATGAAAGTTCAGACCTACTCATAGATATGAAAACAAATAAAATATGGAGATAAGTAATTAAACTATATAAAACCACCCATTTCATAAGAAAACCACTTATGCAAATTATGATTCAGTTTTGACCGTTATCATAATTCTTGGCACCAAGAGAAGCCCCGGAGTCATGTAAATGAACTCAGAACCACTTTTTGCTGGCTTCCTTCACAGAATTCACTCCCTTCTTTCCCTTGAAGTCCTCTGTGCAGCAGCTGTCTGTCCCCAGCTCTTCAGTGGCAAGAACCCAGGGCATTCCAGGCACCCTGCTGCGTCCAAACCACCCCACCACTACCACCCCCTTCATAGGTTTTCAGACCTTTGTGACTTCTCAAGTATGTGGCCCATCTGGATGCCACATTCTCAAAACTGAAAACCACTCCTATCACTCTGGCTGAGTTCCATTCGGCTCCACACCCAGATACTTACAATTCCTTTGCAGTCCTGTTCTCAGAGACCCCTATTTATGGAATTTTGTCTCAAAATCTGAAACTGTAGGCCATTTGCATATTTAACACTGAGGATTATGCTACTGGAAACCAAGCCTTGTGTACATAGAAGGGAGGATAATTCAACAGAAAGAGGAAACCATAAAGGTCAATTTATTCCAGCTAATTTCACATTAAAGTGAAATACATAACCTGTTTTTATTTGGCATTTAGGTCATGCCACTCAGGAAATCCTACACATTTACAGCAATATTGTAGTTTAATGTATGACATTAAAAATGTATTTCTGTATAATATTGCATATTTTATTCCTACACACATACACAAACTAAGATGATGTGGGATTCCCCTCTGTATGCTGTATGGTTAATAAAGATGCTGCTTTGGGCCTATTGCAACACAGAACAGGGCAAGGCAGGAGTTCCAAGCAGACAGAGGAGGAGAGAATAGGTGCAGTCAAAGAGATGCCATGGAGCCACAGTAGGAGACAAACGCTGGACAGAACCTTATCAGTAGGCTACAACCACATGGCGATATGCAGATTTATAGAAATCGGTAGCCAGGAATATGCATAAGCGAATAGGCCAAGCAGTATTGTAATTAACACAGTTTCTGTGTGGTTATTTTGGGTGTGAGTGGCTGGGAAATGGAAGAGCAGTCTCCGCCAACACACAGTCTTGCAGATGAAAACTTACGAGGTTTAGAAATATGTGATTTATAAGATTCATTTCAAAAGACTGGTATTATTAATACGTATTTTGCTTTTCCTAACACCTAAAATTGAGCTATGGCCAGACAGGCCTAGCGGCATGTATCAGTAATCCTATCTCTTAAGAACCTTGAGTTATTATTCTACCATAAGCAAGAGTCAAGAACCTACATACCATTGACAACTTAGGGACTTGGGAAGCCTTTCCCCCATAGAAAGATAAGTTTGTTTATAAATTAACCTTGGTAGAAATGCACAATCATTTTATACATATGCAACAGATACTACTTAATTCCATTTGTTCTGACCCATAAATGCAAAGGAACCTGGCTACTTCCCAAAGGCAAGCCATGCTTTGACCTGGATGAATCAGAAGGAATAAACTGTGACTCTGAGAGACATCTAATTGTCCCGTGTGCTTCTGAAAGTCCTTTTTTGAGGTCACTGATTGTTGGGTGAATAACTTTGTCTTTTTTACATACCTGAGCTAGCTGGGTGGAACTGGTGGCACAATCCTATCTAGACAGAATCTTGTCTCTCTGCTGTGTCTTTCTGCTTCAGAAAAACAACAACAACAACACAGTGAAGTGAAGGGGAACAGATAGACATTCAGGGTCCTAGACGCGGAAGCTTTGGATGGAAGAATATGACAAACTGAATTTTTTGGAGAAAATTCGTTGATATTTTCTCATATCTGAAGACGAGGACTAGACTTCAAGAAAGAAATGAGGGAAAAAGGGGTGGAGGTCCTAAGTGTTTACATGAGCTCAGGACAGCTCATCAGAGGATGAATTTTGGCCTGAGTCCAATGAGCTGACCAGAAAGAAAAATGCACTGTCTCTGCAGCTTCTTCTCATACGTGCCTCAAGAGCCCACGACAGATGACTGTGTTTGCTGTTTGGGGTCTTGGCCAATTCTCTCAACGTCTCTTTTTCTTATTTAGATAAGACTAAAATAATCTGCAATAGTTGTGCTCTCTCTAAATCCTGAATAACCAAGCAAAGCACGATGATATCAGGGACAGGGGCTATACATACTGAGACCATGCCATGTCACGTCTCAGAATAACAATTTCAAGAGTCTCTTATAAACAAATAGCCGAACTAAAATGGACACTAAAGTTCCCATGACCTTTCAACTTCTGGGGCCTGATCATCTTCTATTTGGTCTAGTAAAAATGAGTAACAGCATTGCTTAGATATAACCATCTAAGGCCAGTCAAGGGTACGCCACCCATCCCTCCAGACAGCCATAGAGCCACAAGTGAACCTATGACCCACAGTGAAGGACTATTAGCTGTACGAGGGGTCAGAATTGACAAGAAAGTATGAAATACCTTTTCCTGAGGTACTAAAAGCTCAACACACTCGTCCTTTTTCAACTGACAGAGAAATCACATTCAGCAGCAGAGCCTGTGTTCCACGGAGCAGAATTCAGTGATTCATACAGGGAAAGTAACTGTAACATGGTTGAACTTCTGTAGCTAGCTCTTTGACTCTGAGGATGCGCCACTCCTAGAGTCACTACTTTACAAAAGCACAAACGGTTCTTTTTTGATTTATTCTAGTTTAAGCTGCATTTCTATCACATAGCTCCAAGACCTACAATTAGCACCCCACGATTTTTTTATGAAACAGCATGTTGTAGAAATCACATAATAACAAAAACTGCAGGCTATTTTCACAGAAGGTCAATATCAATCATGCAAAATGGCCTCTTATCCATTTACTACTCCTTAAATTCACACACACAGGAAATCAGTGCCCTGTTTTCTAAAATATCGTTGAGTTCTTGTAGGGGGGCCTTCTAATTAAATCATTCTACAGTTTAATTAAAATGCCAGAAACACATTGATTTGTCAAGACGTCAATATGCATTTTAAGGCATTAATTTTTTAAAATTAGACAGAAAATCTACAGTTTTCTTTTTGTAAGTAAAAATACAGCATGGAATCTCCAAACTTGTGAGGTAGAACTATCATGTTCTATACTTCATAGGTGACATCTATATATATATGAATGTTGTGACATCCAAAATGGCATCTGAGGTTTTGATATTTTTTTTTGTTTTGTTTTGTTGATTTGGTTGGATATGTTGTTTTTTGCTTGGTTGAGTTTTTGTTGCTATTGTTTTTATACTATGCTCTCGTTTTGAGCAGGATCTCATGTATCCCAGGCTGGCCTCCAACTTAATATGTACCGGACCATGAGGCTGAACCTGGAAGAATGATCCTCCTTCCCTCTACCACCAGTGCCATAGGATTACAGGTGTGTCTCCCATGCCCAGGTTGATGCCAACCATGAAAAGCAGCTTATTTTCACAGAAACAAGAGATTATTCCACATAAACGGGGGGGGGGGGTTTCAACCTATCTCAAGTGAAGGTTTCTAAAGAGCAATACCAGAAGACAAAATCACCTGGGAGCTGCTACAAATATTTTGGTGGAAAGGGGCTGTGGACAAAGTTAGAAGACCTCCTTTCACATAGAAGCTAAGAAAATGGGAAGGTGTAATCAGGAAAACAGAATGCAGGAATTGTGCTAACAGAGATAAGCAAGGTCTTACCAAAATAAGAGAAAAGAGAAAAAAAATGGGCAGTATTGGTTAAAACCATTAATAAATTCTCTATAAACCTTGTTGTGCCATTTCATACATTAAAGCATGATTCAAAAACTCCAGAAGGTAAGTAAACACATGGAAATGTGCATTTGACCGAGATTCTAAGGAGGGTAAGAGATAGTTCGAGAAAGAGGGATGGTTATATTGAAAATAGCTCATTGTAGAAAAATGTCCGACATGACCATAAAAAGGAAGAGAATTTACAAGGAGGACATGAACATTCCAGGTAACAATATTGAGGTGACTTACTAATTGTTATTAAAATGCTACATTGCTACATGCGATGTCGATGTCGGGAGATGGAGCACCAGGGCACTTTATAAACATTTCCCTTCACTCAGAGTTCTCTGAGATGAGGAGCCATCTGTGAAACTGCTTGCAGCTAAATGGGAGCCTTTAAACAGCTTATCTTTGGTAATGCTGGTTAATCTAGCCTAGCAATGAATTTCTTTATAACATTATATATGTATATATGTACCTATATGTATCTATGCATATACATGCATACATACTCTTGCACTTTTAGATCTTAAATGTTTCAGAAGTATGTGATTCATAAGCAGCATTTCAAAAGAGGAAATTAAGTAGTATCTTTGATTAACCCATAGTTTGCTTTTCCTAGAACTTCTGAGGAGAATTGAGTTATGACCAGGCATGGTAGCACACACCTGTAATCCTAGCATTTAGTAGACAAAGGCAGGAGGATCACTATAAATTTGACATTATTCTTATCAGCACTGTAAAACCCAGGCTCAGAAACAAAACTACAGAGGACTAAGCTATGGGCTACTCCCTACACCTTTTTTTAAAAAAAATGTGTGTGTTCAGATATGGATAAATACATGTATTTAGAAAGTTCCTGCTTCACGTGTATGCAAAGCAGATTGGTGAGCAGGCTTACTGCAAATGTCATTTACATATTCTGTGTGTAGCTCCATTCTGGCAGCCTGATAATAGCAGAGCTTCCAAAGCTTAAGTATATTCTTGGAGTGACCCAATTCACTCAATCACTCCCCAGATACAATGAGAGGCTACTGAAGGGTCCCAGACTATAGCGGATTTGAAGTCTTTGTCCTTATTTCAGGATACCTTTGTTCCAGTAACAATAGGTGACATCCCACATAATACAGTGCCATTTGTACAACTGCCTGCTGAAACTTCCTGTTTAGAATGAGGCAGAGGGATTTCTGAAAAGCCAAGGGAGGCTGGTGAGAAAGAAAGACAAACAATGCTGCTATTTCCAGGATTTTCTCTTGTTGGAAACGAAACTAAATGTTTGGAAGTCAAGGGAAAGGACAGCGTTTGAAAGGAGAAACCAACATGACTAGAGCTAGATTTCCACAAGTGTGGGTTAAGCAGACTACACAGGAGGAAGGCATACATTTGAAGACAGGCGCATGCAAGCCTTCTGCGTAGCTCACATAGCAACCTGGTTAGTTTTCTTGAGATTTAAAGCTAGGAGTAAAAGTGATAGTTTCCCAAAGATCATCAAATATAAAAATAAAGCCCAACTTCCCCTCAATATTTTGTTTTCTCCTTTTCCCTCTTCCCCTCATTTCCCCTCCCTTCAGAACTTTAAAACTTCTGACTTATGTTCTCAAGAATGACCTTTAACTCATGATCCTCCTTCCTATTTCTGAGATTGGAAGTATATCCCATGGTATCAGTGCATATGTTGCTGAGGAATGAATCGAGGATTTTATGCGCACATTATGCAAGCATTTAACCAACCAAGCTACACCCCAGACCAAATTTTTAGAAATATGGTTTTATACCTTATTCTTTAGCATTTAAAACTTGGTAAATAAAGACAGTGAAGCAAAATAAGGTTGTTGTTCTTTTATTGCATGTGCATGTGCACAAGTTTCTCTGGGGAGGGGAGCATATGTATAGGTGACTTCACAAACCAGAATCTAAGAGGCTTAGATTTGCTGGAACTGAAGCTGCATGTAGCTGTGAGCTCTCTGAGGCAATGTAGATGTGGGGAAGCAAACTCAAGTCGACTGGAAGAGGAGCAGGGGCTGGTAGGAGCTGAGCCACCTCTCTAGCCGCAGGACAGCTTCTTAACAACTATTAGGGAAGAACAATGCATGGGATCTAAAGAGAGCGACAATATACATACTGATTCTTTAGTCTTCTAGTCTCCTGCCATAAAGGAATGCAAGAGATAATTTCAGAAGATGGATCCAAATATGGGCTGGAAGTAACGAAAGACCACCGTTATTTCATTACTGTATAGCCATGAGGCACTGGACGTGGACTTTTGCTTCATTCCGCTTCATTGGCAGAAGGCAGATGAGGTTAGTACCTGGTTCTTTGAATGTGGAAAAAGGTCAATACGTAGAGCAAATTTTCATCTTATCCCTTAAAAGTTAACAAAGGGGGCAAAAGAATTTTAAACATCCACTGAAAACTTGAGCCCCAAAGCAACAGTGTTTGGGAGTGGGGCTTTGGGAGTGTAATCTTATCACAAAGGCTCTCACACCATGAATGGACTAATCCATTTACGGATTCATAACTTAATGGGCACTCATTCTTGACTTTTTGACTAATATAAAATATAATTTAATAGACTACTGGGTGGTGATAGAAACTGTAGAATGTGGGACCTAGTTGGAAGAAAACTATTATTGGGGCATGCCCTTGGAGATTATGTGTTAACCCATTCTCTGTCATTCCATCTTCTATCTCTTTTCCAGTCCCTTTCTCCCCTGGTTTTCATGAGATAAACTTCTCCCAGGATGTTCTTCTAACAAAGGTCCAGAATCAGTGGAGTCAAGGGACCGTGAGCCGAGATGTCTGAAGCTGTGACTCAATTGCATTTTTTCTCCTATAGTTTAAAATTTTAAAGTAATTTGTAATGGAAAGTTTGCTAGCACACCCATTTTAATTCACTTTGGAATCTTGGGATTTAGTTAAACTTAAAAATATTGGAGTGTTTCCAATATAATTTTCCAACAGAATTTTCAAAAAAAAATATTTTTCTGTGGATGATAACATGCATCTGACATCAAATGTGCCTCTGAAGTGGTTCTTGGTTTTATATGGAAAGCAAACAAATCTCAGTTGGGGTTTCTGATGCAATAGAGATAAGTGAAACCATTAAATTGCATCATTTTTATTTTAGGAGAGAATGTTCTTAATATGGTGGCCCAAGAACACTACAGTTATTAAACAAGTTCCCTAACTCCCTATAAGAGCTCTCGTTTATTTAGAAATTAGTATGTGGCAGATACTGTTAATATTATTGCTCGCTTCCACATCAATCCTTGAAGAGAGAAACCAACATTATTTTCATATAACAAACGAGAGAAAGTGGAGGCTGCCAGGAGGTTGAAATGCCTGCCCAAAACCACTCAGTGTAAAATGGAAAATAAGTAATAAAACACAGATGGGAAACTCCAGCTCTTCCATGGCTTCTCACCATGCTGGACTGCTTCCCAAGAAGGAATTTTCCTGTCAATTAGGATTTCATAAGCTGTGGATTCAGAAGACTGAGTCAAATCACATAGCTTCCAGGTGGGGTTAGAATTACATGGTTGACATCTAAGCTTCATGAAAGTCAAAAAATCTAGACCATCTAGACCTGAGTCAAGGCTTCCAAAGAGTTCTAGACATCTCCCTTGCTAACCACATGGAGATGTACAGATAGAGTTCCTCTCTGAGTCACAGGATCTCACCTATAAAATTAGGAAAATATATTGAATTCTCTGAATGCTCGAGAAGATGAAAGACATCATCTACATACAGTGCTTAAAACACTGTGTCAAAAACGGGAAATGCTTTACACTACTGGTACTCTTGTATCCTATCCAATTGTGTGACTATCTTGGAAATCTTTGCTTCACTTTAACTTAATAACCTCCAACTACAAAACTTTAAACACTTTTTTTATGGCATTGGCTGTGTTCTGTGGTGTAAACTCTCTCATCACAACACATTGATGCTATCAATGGCCATTATGAGACAACACAACAGAAAGTGGTGAACAGTACTAAGCAGAACCTTCTTTTTTTTTTTTTTCTTCTTTTTTATTAAAGATAAAAAAAAAATTTTTTCCTTTCTTCCCCTTCTCCCGGTCCCCTCCCACTACCCCCCACCCCTCCTCCCTCCCCCTTCTTCCTTGAAAGAGGGCATGGTGCCCTGCCCTGTAAGCAGAACCTTCTTATGTTTCCACTCAGTACACTTTTTCATGTATTATTTTTAATCTAGAGC
Source organism: Ondatra zibethicus (assembly GCA_004026605.1). Lineage (NCBI taxonomy): Eukaryota > Metazoa > Chordata > Mammalia > Rodentia > Cricetidae > Ondatra > Ondatra zibethicus. The sequence goes on from PVIU01003990.1 coordinate 115,722, forward strand.
CATCTTAAATCAGTTCATCCATTTATTTTTTTCAAGTCTGCTGTTTATTTAGCCAATAAACTCCATTCTTTACCTTGGGGATGGGCTAGCTACAAGAAAAATGTCTGCTTTCATGAAGCTTCAATTTCAATGGCAGTACTGTGAGACACCCACACCTCCCGCCCCACCCACGCACATACACATGAATGCATACCTTTTAATGGTAAGCTCCCAAGTTAGGGACGTATTTTGAAGACTGGGGAACCTTTAGGAAATGGAGTGAGGCTAGTGGAAGCAGGCCACAAGGTGCATCTCTGAGTCCCACTGCTTTCTGTTTCCTGATCTGTTTTGTGTCATAGCCACTACTTCTTGCACTCTCCATCAAGGATGGAGTCTCTGTAGGATGTCCACTGCTTCTATAGTGGGGACACTGCTGAAATCCCTCTGCAGCCACAGATCAACACAAACCGTTGGCACTTAGGTTGCTATTGGCAGGTATTTAGTCAACATTGCACAAGAACCCTAATAGTGTAGCAGATCGTAAGTGAGGAAAGTGATGACTATCAAATCGTTCGCTCATAGGAAGGTATCTGTATTATGACCTACTTTTAGACTATAAAAATGTCTTTCTTTCAGACTCTGTGTTTGTTTAACTAATTATATATATATAAAGTTGTTTTGCCTGCTTGCATGTATGTGTACCATGTACATGCCTCTTATCCATGAATGTTGGAAAAGGTGGAGGGTTAGATCCAGAGAGACTGAAGTTACAGATGGTTGTGAGATACTCTGGGGGTGCAGGGAATTAAACCTGGGACCTCAGACAGAATATCCAGTGCTCTCAGTGCTTTTAGCTGCTGAACCATGTCTCCAGCACCTAGCTTCTATATTTTATGACACATGATCTCAAACTTTCTCCCACTGCAATGTGCCCTTCCTTTGAACCCATGCAGAAAGTTCATATGTTTTTTCAACCAAATAATTTAGCGAAGATGCAATGTAGTCACTCTACACATGAGCCTAAGACACAGAAGCTCTTCAGAGGCTCCACAAATTCCCTTTTGGTGCTGCGGGCAACAAGAAGGAAGGTGACCAGCATGTTTATGGCCAGGAATTTGGCTTCATTGACTGTATCAGGTAGATTCCTTGCTAGAAAAATCAGAGTAAAACTTACAAGGGGCAAAGAGACCAGGCACCCCAGGACAGAGCAGAAGGCAATAAATAGGCTTTTGTTGTATACAACGACCTATGTCCATGCCCAGAACACATATCTCTGTGAATGAGTAGGGGAGAGGCTACCATGAAGATGTCACAGAGTGAGTTGAATCAGAAATCAGATGGGGTTGATGATTCTGTTGCTTGAGGTAGATGCTCTTTATTGACTTCAAAATGCAATCAGAAGCAAAACGAATAAAGTATTAGTATAACCCAGTTAAAAGAAATTATTTGTGTGTCTTAGAGAAAGGCCCTGAAGAGGCTTATCAGTTATTTGATTTTGGGGCTCCTGTGAAAAAAACACCTGACAAAAACAATTGTGAGTAAAGTCAATCATGGCTGGCAAGGCATAGAGTCAGAATGAAGCAGCTGGTCACATTGCAGCCACAGTAAGAAAGCAGGGAGAGATGAATGTTGGTAATTAGCTGCCTTTCTTTCTTTTATTTAGTCTAGGACCACAGCACATGCCATGGTGCCAGCCACATTTGGGGTGCGTTTTCCCACCTCAATATACCTAGAAGATCTCTTACAAACATACCCCAAGGTTTGTTTCCATAATAATTGTCAATAACTTCAAACTCACAGTCAAGAAGGTATCACTTCAGCGAGACAGAGATGATAAGGAGTCACCTTCAGGAGTAGTTAGAGGGCACAAGGTTTCAGAAGAAGAGCACAGTACACAGAAAGACTCTAACTTAACAATGGGTGCAGTCTAGACAAGGAATGAAGCCAGCAAACCAAAACAAAGTAAACTCAGGGCATGGCTAGATGATGAGACTTATCTGTCAGGAATGAAAGTGAGGCTTGATTGAACCTTGCAAGCCATTCCTGTGTCTTGTCTGAACCCATCTTCAGATATTTCTCAATGGGCTGCTATGGCTAAATAGAAGAGAAGCCAGAAGAAAGAGAAAGCTTCTCCAGAAACTCCTGATCTGAATCATTGCTCTCACGTGTGAGAACCTTCTCTGTATCCTTCTCCTTAGCCTTTGGATTCAGGGCTACTTCTTCAGAGGGAACATCAATAGAGATTTTTCCATGCAACCAAGGAAACTGAAGTCTGAATCAAAAGTTAGCAGACTCTAGATCTTAGGCAAAAGATGTTGGATGTCTGCTGCCCATAAACATTCTAACACACTATTTTGAATATGAAATAGTGTTAGACTAACATCAATATTGCTAATTTGATACATAAGAGGTGAATCAATAGAGTAGATGCATTTCACAGCTATACTTGTATAGCAGGTGAATAGAAGCCTAGCTATAAATAGTGAGTTGTGATGGGCTCCTAATTCCTTTTGTGCTCTAGCAATATCATTACTCTACTTCAGGTTCCTCTGTAAATTCTACAATAATACATCAACAATCTGACACTGAAGAAGTACTCTAACCTTGAATTTCTCAGGTTCTTCATGTACAAGGCTGGATAATAATAATAAATGCTGGAACTTGCATTAAGAAGATTACATGAGTTAAGATGGTAGTGTTTTTTACACTGCAGTACCCGGCATCTATAAGTGTTCAATTCTAGCTAATATATTTATTATGGATTATCACTCCTTGTTCTTTATGGCACCCTCTTCTTAGATAAACTGTCCAAGACGTCAAGATCGTAAATACGGCCTACTATTGTTCATTTCAAATTTCTGCTTCTAAGGAATTGTTTAGCTAAATGCTCTAGTACAAATGGTTAAAGGTCCTTCTAGAATCTGTCTAACAAAGTCTTCATGTTTGTCTTATTTCCTCCTGGTCAGTCCTCTGTAGAGGGGAGAAGGTCATAGCCAGTTCAGACTGCTCAAGGGCACGGTGTTCTGACTTTCAAGCTACCCTGCTTTTGTGGTCTATGGCTCAACCACTGGTCATCATTTTTGCAGATCTCTGGGAAAACTGAGGTTTCTGTACATCGTTTCTCAAGGTTGGTGAAGAGAGACCAATCAGCACCACACACTCTCTTCTGACAATGGCAGCCTGTTGAAAAAGCCCCACCTCTGAGTCTGTGACTGTCCTTATAGCTCCACCCCTATGTGTACTGCTTCTACAGGGCACTTCATGGCCAACTTAGATAGCTTCCTCTTTGATCCCCAGTTCTTCTAGGATTTTCACCAACCAAGTTCTTTCCTTGCATTTTCATTTTTGAGTATTGACCCAGACTAAATGTGTGTTTGTTTCAATGGCAAAATTATACTTAAATGTTGGCCCAATCTTTTCCCTTGAAGACCACATGTCCTCTGAGAACTATAAGAAATAAATGGCATGCCAGAGGCTGGGAGGACCAACATAAATCAGATAAAATCCCTCAGCTTCTTGTGCTGCCCCTGATGTAGGCACTACATTTGGACGGAACATGAAAGAGAAACAAGTTCTGGAAACAGAAACTAGTGGGTAGAAAGCTTTCTCTGAGATATGACTGGAAACCCTGACTCTTCCCAGCAATCCATGCCTGTCCCTGTCTGCCACTGTTCAGGCAAGTACTGGTTCAAATGAACTCTCTCTCTCTCTCCCTCTCTCTCCCTTCCCCATCCTACTCTCCCTTTCTCTTTATCTTATTCCTGTTTCTCTCTCCTCTCTTCCTCCAAGAACTCCAGGCTCTTGATTTTTTAAAAGGTAGGGGAGGGGTCGATAGAATAAATCAATTTCCTTCTCATTTTTTCTGAAAGGTTTGACCCATTGCTTTTCAGGAGAATCTTTTGAATGCGGGGATAATGGAAGCTTCTCCCTGCAGCCAAAGAACCTTGAGAATAAAAGGCAGGAGCAGACCTGCCGTTGTGACTCTCTCCAATGGAGGTCAAGAAATAGAGAAATGAAAGGTCTCAACCATGAGAAGCCATCTGAAAAGCTCCCTAAAGAGCTCCCCACTGCCATCAGTCTCCACTGCAATATCAACTGTGCATGTACATAGGCAACAGTTGCAACAGCAAAACCCTTGACTCAGGTCATCATCTTTGGTAAGTTAATCAGGAAGAATCAAAACTTTTAGGGAAAATAAGAAATATGGCCCAGGTCTCCACCTTGGTTCCTTTTCTCAGTCACAAGGAAATGCTGTGAGTTGGTGTGGCTTATCTCTCAATTCTAAGCAGTTGGCTGAGAGAAGGCAGACATCATATCACCTATAAAATCTGCTCCCTCCCCTCCCTTGCAGCATTTCCTCACAGGTTATTCCATACCAAGAAAAACCAGACAGCAAGGCAATCGTGAGATAAATAGTTCTGAAGCAGTGGAAAGCAAATGAGGTATGAACATAGCCTCTAAAACAGAGAATCGGACTTCCAAAGAGCTCGTTGAACACGGGCACAGAGGACAAGCCGAAGGGCTACAAAACAAAACGAATAAAATAAAATGCAATTAAGCAATGTTTGATTTTATAGCCTTTTTAACATTTATATATTTATTTTGTATGAGGATGGGTATATTTATGACATGGTATGCATCTGGAGGTCAGAGGACAGCTTTCACGAATTGCGTCTCTCTTTCTACCTTCTCTCCTGTGACTTCCAGGGATGGAACTCCTATTGCTGAAGTTGGCTGAAAGTGCTTTTACCCACTGAGCTGTCTCTCTGAGTTTAGAATTAAGCCAGGAACTGGTCATTCTCCATTTTTTTTTTTTGAGCTAGTCAAAATTAACCTCAATTGCAACAACTTATTTCCAGTGCTGGAAGACACACATGGCTCATTATCACTTATGGGCGTCTCTCCCTCCACAGATAAACTACTCTCTTGGCATCACCCATGCAAAGATCTCATCAGCACGTGGACGGCATGTGATATAAAGCACATTCACAAGGGAAGAATTATCTTTTACTGGCAATCTGTGAGCACTATGGAAAAAGACGCTTCGTGATAGAATTATAAATGCTGGCCCATCAAACAAAAGCCTCATGTCTAAACTCTGGGTGAATATTGGATGCCATTTTTTTTCTGCTTGGCATTTTGATGTAACTATGCAATAATATCAAATAATTTCGTGTTTACATATGCCAGGTGACAAACTGCATATGTGCAATTACAGCACTTAGTAAAGAATTTTACAGGCATCTAATGCATAATGAAAATTCTGTATTGAAGTACGCATTTTCTCCCACAGTTTTATGTGTATTTGACACAGAATAGACAGGAGAGAGTCTTTCAATATCGGAAGCATTCACCAAGTCAGTTGTCTGATAACTTGCCACTGTACATGAAGCCAGAGATGGAAGAAGTCTGCAGAATCACGAATGGAAAGCAGAACTAGGAAGAAATTGCAATGAATAATATTGAAGCAATTTCTGTGGTATGAAAATTAATATTTTTGTTTGAAGCTAGAATGGACAACAATTTTAGGTCAATCTGATCATTCAGAAATAAACCGATTACCATTTAGAATAAGATGATAGAACATAGCACAGTGTGTTTAGCCTTGGCCTCCAAAAGTAAAATGTAATGTAAACGGTGATTTAATGGAATCTGCCTAGCAATGTGGAGCATCAAAAACTAGAAGAATCACTTGCTAAGTACCAAGTTTGTGTCTCAGAATTATCAAGATGATTGTTATAGATTTCTGAATGTGGCATGGTTGATTGATACTCTTTCTTGGCTGGTTTAATTTAATTTATTTATTTAACATCAATATGTGCCTGCCGCTAAAGGAGGCTTTCTGATAATCAAAGACCCACTCTCCTGATACACTCTAATATTTCTTTTTTTAAAAACTTTAATCCAAAGTCATGTAGTTTTATTTCAATATTTTTCCCAGTGAAGTATTTTCTAAAACATGTAAATAATTTTTTTTTGCACTGGAAGAAATGCAGAACATTTTTAATATAAAGTATACAGAGCATTCTAGGCAACTACAGCTGTGTTAAAGCTGTGTGTTTTTGGATTTGGTTCAATAAATAGATTGTATAATAATGGATCTGACAACAAATGCTCTAAGATATCCCTAAACCTATGTTTACTTTAAACAAAATTTATCAACTAAAAATTTTATATTGTTGAATAATTTCCTAAGACCTTAAAGAATTCATTGAAAATGTGATACTTTCTAGTGTTTATTTATGTTATGACAGATACACCTGAATTTCACGTTTTAAAGCATATATAACGTGATTAGGAGCTAACACCTGTATCAACAGTTGACAAGTGTCTGGGTTGTTTACGATACAGCAGGGTATATGATAGTGTTGGTATCATTCAGGCGGCATGGCCTGGGATTATCAGTAGGCTTTCTACAGGAAACAGCATAAGGCTGCTGTTCAAAAATTTCTCAATGATTTTTAAAAGAATAATAAATAAAATAAAAGTAATATAAAAAGATAAAGCAAAACCTAACACTTTGGAATCAAACAAAACAGACAGAAGAAACAGAGCTGAAGGCGAAGCCTAAGGAGCAGAGATGCACTTGTTGGCACTCCTGGCAATCTCGTAAAAACGCGAATCTGGAAGTCATAATATGCACCCAAAGGGCCTGCTGCAGACCTCTGCAGGCCTCGTGCATGCCTCACTCTCTCTAAGTTCATCCGTGCTTTGGTCAGGTTCATTTAAAGGGCCTTGTTTCCTTGGTGTCCTCCATGACCTCTGGCTCTTATACTCTTTCTGCTCCCTCCCCTTGAGGGGAGGGATTTAATGGCTACTTATTTGGCTAAATGTTTCAAGGTCTCTCATTCTCTGTGCAGCGACTGTCTCTGGGTCTCCGTAGTTGTTTCCAGCTGTTGCAGGAGGAAGCTTCTCTGATGATGGCTGGACAAAGCACTGATCTATGAGTAGAGCAGAATATCATTAGGAGTCCCATGTTTTGCTACTCTTCTTTCTTCCCTGTTTTGTTTGTTTTTGTTTTTTATGAAACAATAGTATTTGGATTTGCCCTAGGTCTCTGAGCTTTCTAGTCTCAGGTTCTTGGTAACCCAAGTAGTGTTGGGTATGACCTCTATCTCATGGAATGGGCTTTAAGTCAAATCAGATATTGGTTGGTTATTCCTACAATCCTTTTGCCATCATTGCACTAGCATATTTTGCAGGCAGGACACCATTGTTGACAATCTAATATGTCTAACGAACTACGACAAGCATTCTGGAGCCAGGGTTTGAACTGAGAGTTAATAATCACATACTATGGGGTAAGACCCAAATGTAACCCACTTTGTCTGACCTAGGATGTTGCAATGAGGGGTTTGGGCTGCGTTCCCGGCGCAGGGCCCCTTGTGCCATCCGGCTCCCGGTGTGTACTCGAAATAATTACACGGAAACTGTATTAATTGAAATACTGCCTGGCCCATTAGCTCTAGCCTCTTATTGGCTAACTCTCACATATTTGTTTAACCCATTTTTAATAATCTGTATGTTGTCACTAGTCATGGCTTACCGGGAAAGATTCAGCGTGTGTGACCTGGCGGGCTTCATGGCCGGCGGCTCTCTCTGGCTCTGTCCCCTTCCGAGCATTCTGTTCTCTTTATCCTGTCTATTTAAGTCCTGCCCTATTAAAAGGCCAAGGCAGATTCTTTATTAACCAATAAAAGCAACCCAAATACAGAAGGACCCTCCTACACCACTAGGACCTTTATTATCCAGGTCATTAACTTTTATGATGCCATTTTTTTATTACATATATTTTTAGTGTGTGTGTGTGTGTGTGTGTGTGTGTGTCTGTGTGTGTGTGTCTGTGTGTGTGTGTGTGTGAATTCCATGGTATCTATATGGAAGTTAGGGGACAACTTTCAGGAGTATGCTTTAGTTCAATATGCGGGCCCAAGGAATCGAAATTAGGTCATCAAGTCTGACCACAGCGTCATTGCTCACTGAGCCATCTTGTCATCCCATGCAATGTCCAAACTCCTTGAAGACTCAGGTGAACTGTTGATTCTTTCATGACCTCTCTATCATGGTTAATTTAGGGTTAATCTTCCCCAGTAGCTTCAAAGAATGGTATGATTTCATACAGATTATTTTGCAAAGGTGACCAAAATATATATGATTGGAAAGAAGGGCTGGGGCTCAGAGCTTTTTTAGTATGCCTGGTATACATGACGTCTTGAGTTTAATCTCTGGTACTGAACAAATAAAAACAAATAAGCAAATAACAACCCCCAAACTGGTAGCTGGATTCCTACTGAATTACAGGTCATCTCAGCTGCCTTTGCTGCATGGTTATTCATCACCGAGCTCCTTCACAAAAACTCATTCTTCATATTGTCCTCCTGATGTGAAATGTGGTTATCTCTCTGTATTGCTAACTCTGAGTGTCTCAAGTCTTATTTTGTGTGCATTCAACATCAATGGTCACTGGACACAGTTTTAGATTTTAGTTTTAAAGAGTGCTTTAAATGTTATCTTATGAAATATTTTTCCTTTAAGTTCTTCCAAAGGCCAAAGGAAAAAAAACATATATGCTAATAAAAATAAAAGTTATTTTGTGTAAATGTGAAACATTCCATTGACTATTTTTACAAATTCAATTTTTATTTTAAGATCTTAGCTACATTATGCTTATGTACTTTGAGATGTTTTGGTATTTCATAATCCCAGTGATAATGTCATCGCCTATTATTATCCAGAAATTATGTTCAACATTATTTTTTTTAAAAGATCAAAATAATGAGAAGTGGAAGAATGATGATGGGAATCCCTAGGAAATGCTACTCTTGTGAAATACACCATTATTTTCCATTTATTCATTTCATTGCCCAAAGGACTGCAGGCTTGGATCAAAACTGGCGAGTATACCTTTGTGGGTTGCTGTCACTCTCTTTGATTACAGTTGAGAACTCAGATGTTTTATTTGCAGTCTTCAGTTCATGGGAAAGAAGAAAACCAATGGGATAAAATTGCTTAACATATTAATTAGAGAGTGAATGGAAAGAAAAACACATTAGCCTTCTAGACTCTAATGATGACAGCAAAAATCACTATATAAGTGAACTTTCCTAGTCCTCACCTTCAGGCTATAATAATCTATATCAATTGTCTTAAGCGAAAACTTCCTGTGTGATAGTTACTCTGGTCTAGAGGATGGGGCTGAAGGAAATTGGTGGGGTGGTAACAGTGTCCCAATTTAATAAGGAATGCTTATATTAGTTATGTCTTTGAAAAACACATACCCATACCACTGATGAATTTTATTACACACAAACTATGTCACAATAAAGCTAAAACCAGCAGTACTATATAACAAATTATCCCCCAATTTAGTGGCTTTGAACAGTAGTATTGACCAAAGTTATAAATAAAAATTATTTAGTCATTTAATTTGCTTAGTGGTAATCCTTTGGACAAAATAACAAAGAAGCGATGTCTCAAGGTCCCACCACCTTCTAGAGACTGCCACCATTCTGCCATTCCTTTTTACACTGGTTTTAGTGTTGTTAGAAAACACTGCTGGGGGATGAAGAACAATGAGAACAAAATTCCTGGGACTAGGAAGCACGATGCTTTCTCTACCACAGCCTCAGTTCCCATACAGTTAACCCTCTGACAGAATTTAGCTACATTATAAAACTACCACAAATATATTCTAAGAACAGCTGGGAAAGAATTCTCTCTCTCTCTCTTATGGGAACTTCCTTGTTCTGGTAAAATATTGATGATAGAAGTTTTCATAATAAAGTTAATTTCCACTGGTGTTTTACTTCTTAGAAAAAAATTTCTTTGAAAAAATATTTGTAATGGAACAAATACAAAAAGAAATGTATTTGACCCAGTTAATTGCCTCTCTGAAGTTAACCAGACAGCTCAACAAGTGTGTACATCCAGGATTGGTCCCTTCATTGAGATAAATTAGTTGGAATCTAGCATGAATTTTCTTGCCTTCAAGGACCCTGATTGATATAACAACACGCAAAATTTGAACACATTGTATAGAACAAGCAAGCAAAAGGGAGAGAAGAGAAATATAGAAAACATACCACCATTGCAGTAGGACTCTTGTCACACAAGGGTTGCTACAAAAGGGTTGTTGGAGATAATGAACACAGAAAGCCCATAGTGTTTTTGCACACTGACTGTACTTGTTAAAATATCCAAAGCGAATTCCTTAGCAGAATAGCAAGCATTTCTCCCATGATGTTGCTCTGTTGTTGTGTACTCACATCTTTCTGAAAAGAATAAATCTGAATGCACATATGTTCATCACATATGGGGAAGTAACTTGTAATAATATCTCTATCCTTTCTCTCTCTCTCTCTCTCTCTCTCCTCCCCTCCCTCTCTCTCTCTTTTTCTCTTTTATCTCATTAGAAACAGCATGCACTTTCTTACTTTTCACTCCAACAACTATCATCGGAATGTTTTCACATGCAAATACTCACAAATTCCTCCTGTGACTTGTACACATTCCTCTCTCTAAGGACCACTCTCCATCATCAGTTTCCCTATGGTGCTTCCTACACTCTTATGTAGCTTTCTGCAATTCCTCTTTTCTTTTTCCTCTTCTTCCCTAACTGAATGAGTCTCAATAAAGAACAGCTTGGAGAGAGAGAGAGGGAGAAAGAGAGAGAGAGAATTCTAATGTGGCCCTTTTATCCAATATAACAGACTCCACGGCTGAGAGGTTCTAATGACAATGTGTGTCTTCAAAGTGTGTGGTCCTTTAATAACTTCTGTTCTCAAGGGCCATAAGTAATCACCAAGTTGATAATTTTATATATAAAAGATCTGAGGACAAACAAAGACTGACAATTTGAAAGAACAGCTGTCAGTGCCAAATTGAATCTATTCCTATCTAAATATACTTGCATCCAATATTTATCTGACACAAAGAAAAAGGAAGGTAAGAGGGCAGCTGCAAAGTGTAAGCACCACACCTAAGAAGCTTCTGTCAATAGATTTGAGAATATTGAATGTGTTATATTCTCCCTTATTTGATATTCTCTCAAGATTGAGGCTATGGTATCAACATGTGTTCCTTTATGTAATGTTGTTAAACCATCACAGGGGAGGTGGATGATAGCAACTTTGATTTCTGCTCACCTTGATCCCCTCTAATATTTTCTTTCCATCCCATCTCAGAGGACTGGGATCTCCCTGCTGCATAAGGTTTCTTTGTCTCCTCTGTTCTCAACACCACGCACACTCCATCGTGTTACTGTGACTTCCTTTGTGACTCTTTTACTCACGCAAACCTCATGGCTTTATTGCTACTTGCAGCTGGAAACTGTCTTTCCTGTTTCTGGGTCAGATAAAGATGACGAATGTCCCATTTATTATCCACAGTCTTTTTTATCAGCCATCCAAGTGAGATCAAGCCACTATGTCCATTGTATTCCACACAGTACCTTGCTTTATCCAGAAATATTCTGAAATAATGATCTAATCGTTGTTCAATGTCTTCCGAGTCATAAAGTTTTCTTGGTTTATCTTTAAATCCAAATGGTATTCAAATATTAAATCTGACACAAGCACAATTGTTTGCTCTCAGCCCTGTCCTCCTGACTTCTCTCTAGCTGCACATCCTCAAGTCCAGCTTGGCTGCTTTACCAGTCCACGTGCCCTCCCTGAAGCATTAATACCCCCAGGTATTAAAGTGACTGCATTTGCAAGAACCTGTCCTTTCAGCTACCTAGCTCTCTGGCTTGTTCCAGTCATATCTTAGGAGGTCCTTTTGGATTCCCTCTTCCTGTTATCATAAACCACATCTTACCATATGTGCCACTACAATTGTTTACTAGGGTGTCCCCTACAAGGTTCCCTGTGTCTTCTACTACTGCTCAAGAGAATGTTTTGAGAACAGTAGAAAACCAGTAAACACTTGTTAGCCACACTGCAATCTCATGACCATGTGAACCACTTCCCATATCAGTGCTTGGTCTGAGTTCATGCTCATTCTTATATGCATGCTTCAAATGACTGTCTTATTTGTAGCGAAATGTCTATAAGTCACCTCTGCTTGTATTCTAATAGCAAGTTCAAATAGCAATTGTCATCACCAAACTCTTGCTATGTTCTCACGGTTTTCTTGCTTTTGTCTCTCCAACTCAGTTGCTGAGGACATCATTGACTACTAGCCTTCTGTCTCACACACAGTCTCACTAGAAAGTCTTCTCAATAGTGGATCTCACCACTTCTCGCTCCCTTCCTGCTCCCATTTGATGATATGCCTCCACTGTCTCTTACTAAGCTCACCACAATAGTGACCCCCAGCTGAGAGTCCTGCTTCTGCTCAAGCTCTACAATTCCTTCAGCATGGCTGCAACTGAGACTAAGAAGCCAACAGACATGATCACAACCATGACCCTTACTGTCTTAGTATGTTTACACCTCCCACATTTGTGTCCCTTGTTATTTAGTTTGTGCATTTGGTCTGTTTTCTTCAGTAACTTACCCCTCTCAAGGATGATAGGAATTTTTATATGGTATGCTCACTTCCACATCCCTTGTTCCTGCCACACAGGAATCACCTAGTGCATACTTCTCAGATTAGTAAGTTGATTCCATTTCTTTCTTAAACCAAATATGTCATTGTGGCCATTTGACGTGCTGCGAATTCTGTGGGTGACCAAGGTAGCTTGCATTGCTTTCTGGTTTTTCATTTGTCTGTGCCTTCACTTTTCTTTAGAAACTTGGTTTCTCTCTCTTCCTTCTAGTTACAGCTTCTGTGTGCTTCCTGATAATGCCAGATCACAGTCATCTCTGAAGAGCTATGTTTGGTTAATATCTCTTCACTCCTGCTTGTGAATCATGAGCTCTTTGATCTCAATGGTCTTTCAAAGTTATTTTCAACTAAGTTTGAATTGCCAGCAAAAGCTGAATCAGAAGCTAGGGGCCATTCATACCTTGCTAAGAAATCCTGCAGAAAATATTTAATGAATATTGTCACTAATTATTTTATCAGAAATTCATGTTCTGCCTTTTAAATATTTACAAGTTAGCTAATCACGGGGGAGCTGTCATTATAAAAAGGTCTATGTGCCAGCATTCTGCTGTGGTCATTAAACCTTTCTGCTTCTCTTTTACTGAGAAACAGAAGAGGACAGAAAAGAATCAGGGGAAATGAGCAGTCGGGGTAGTTTCCGAGAGAGGACTTTCAGAGTAACTTCATGGACTCCTGGCTGCAGTAGCCAGTCCTCTGAGTCCACACTGCCTAGGTAGCCTCTTAAAGCTTCTATTAGTACACTTACATAGAGAATGACTTACAATATACAGATGAGTAAAGCGAGAAAAAAAATGTTCAATTGTTCTTGGGATAGCTTTTGAAGCTCTTCATAACTCTTCAAATTCAAAACACAGAAATAAGAAGGGACATGACAGATAATGGGAAAAAAATTAAAAAAATATATAGAATCATTAAGAAAAGAGACACAAGAACAATAGCCTCATTATAAAGCAACAAAAACAAAGTGTCACTATGCTGCTAACAGCTCATTCTAAATGGGTACAGATTCTGCACGGCAATTTTATTCAGCATTAGGATGCTTAAAATATGGCAACCATCATGAACAGTCCCAATAAAATTGTGCCTTAATTCCTCGCTGGGTCTTAGTATGAACCATGATTCACTACTTCAAGTGGTATCTAGGGCTAGCGAGAAGGCTCAGTGAGTCAAAAGTTCTTGCTGAGTCAAGTAAGGACCTGAGTTCTGACCTCCATATCTACATGTTTTAGTTTCATGTTTATTGCTGTGATGAATTAGCCAGACAAAGGGAAGTTTGGGGGAGAAAGGGCTGCTTTTAGCTCACAATTCCAGGTTACAATCCATCAGAGCACAGAATCAAGGTGGTGGGGACTTCAAGCAGCTGGTCACCTCACTCCAGTCCTCAGGGGAAGAAAGCAGACACATGCATGTCCACTTGTTTGCTAGATTTGTACTCATCTAGAATGATTTTTTTCACTCACATCATTCAGGACTCCCTTCCTAGGGAATTGTGACCCCCACAATGTACTTGATCTTCCACATCAATTAATTTAAGCAAGATAACCCCCCATAGACATGCTCACAGTCCAACTCATTATAGAAAATCCTTCATTGAAACTCTCTTCCAATGTGACTCTAGGTTGACTCAAACTCACAATTCATCAACACATAAAGAGCACAGTGGGGAAGCATATGCTTATGACCTCAGCACTGGGGGGCAAAGACAAAAAGAGCCTGGGGGCTTGCGCCAGCGAGTCTGAACATCACATGGGCAAGCACACCTTCAAAAAATATGTATACCCCATTTACACAAATAAAATAAAAATAAAATAAATCTTTTAAAGCTATCTGAAAGTGTAAGCAGCATGTAATAGTCAGTGCCTGTCACCCAAGCACTGGAGAAGATAATGTAGGATGCCATTACTCTGAGGAAAGCCTAGGCTGCATGGTGAGTTCAAGGCCAGCCTGAGCTACATAGTGAGGCCTTCCTTGTCTAAAAACCCCAAACCCGTAGATGTTTTTGAAGTTGTAAATTAATCATGTCTACCTTGCATTTTAAAATGAGCTTTGGAGAGGAAATAATATGCTTGAGACAGACTATACGGTTATACTACCTCTAAGACAAAGCTGACTGCTAAACTATGAGTTAAAAACCAAAGTTCCAGGGGACCTGTGTGGCTGAATCCCATGTTTGCGGAAGTACATTCACCAAAGCAGTTTATGGCCTCAGATATCTAAGATCACATTCTTGAGGTGATGGTAGCATTTTGGAACTCTAGATAGACTTTAAAACGCATGTATTAGGAGGTGGCTAGACTAATTAATCAAATAAAAAATTATACTTTCATATGTCGATTACTCTATCTGTCTAAGTATTTTTATATGTTATAGCCATATAAAAATATTTAGTATAAAAATACTAGTGTGTCCTTTATGATAGAATAATGCAAGTTACGTTTAATTAATCATAATTTCTATACAACTTAGTCATTAAATGCATTTTACAAGCTATGCAGACTTCACATAGATGGATTTTAAATACAACCGTTTAAAAATTTACATTGTGTTCAGTTCACATTTCAAGTAAAATGATAATTTTCCATAGTTACAGAAGTCATGTCTTGTATTCCTGTAGGAATAGAACTTAGGACAACTTTTCCTCATTCTTTTCTCATATAATCACTTTTGGGAAGTATGTCTTTTTTACAGAGAAGGATCATGGATTCATTAAGGAAAATGACAAACTGCAATGTTGTACAGCTTGCGTGGGGACAGAGGTAACCCTTAAACTGTGCATCCTGAATTTTCCTTCAGCAATCTTGCTCTGTCTCTGTCTGAATTAAGTACTTTTTGATTAGGCATAAGATAACTCCAATTCAATTTTATGTTTGCCTGTTTAATTGTGTCACTATTGTTCCTAGTCCCATGGTGAAGTTTCTTCATCAGTGGAACATGTCCGAATGTTGACGTCTTCCCTTCGATGTGTTCCAAAGAGCAGAGTGGAAAGGCGGAGAAGAATCGCTGCGATGACAACATGCATTTCTCTGCTGGCATCACCAGATCTCAACTGTGCAAACTTCACTTCCTCTCTGAGCCTCACACTTCTAATGTGTAAAAGAAGGAAATGATAATAAAGAACTGGCTTCACAGGTTTGAAAAGTTGATGAAATAAAACATTTATGCACAAAAACAAGCAAAAATGTGTAGCTTCACATATTTAGAAATTGAACTCCATTCAAGAGCTCTAAAAGAAGCCAAGACAGTATGCCTTTCTCAAACAAACAAATGTGCTGCATGCCTCTTCTGTGCAAAGTCTTGAACAAACACGAACAGATACAAACATTCCCACTTTCACTATCATTAATACCAAAGCATGTGGGATGCACCACTGTATCCTGTGACTCCTACTATTTGCCCTGGATGCAAATAATATGCACAGAGGCATGCAGAAAGGGAGCAAATATGAGGAGGAGTCTCTAAGGGATGAATACTCAGACACAAACATGTCCTCAAGCAGAAATATGTTAAGAGGGCATTGTAGCAAAGATAAAATTAGAGGAATAAGGAGAGGGAATCAGGTAAGATTACTCCCATGCAGGAAGGGCTCTTTGACTGTTCAAGTTTTGAGTGAGACAGGACAACTTCTCAACATCCATTATATGAAATATTACTTGTAGTAGGAGACTGCTCTTTTGTTTCCCGGCTGCCCAGACCCAAATAATCATACAGAAATTATACTAATTACAACTCTGTTTGACCTATTATCTCAGGCTTTTTATTAACCAACTCTTACATGTTAAATTAACTCATTTCTATGAATCTGTGTATCACCACAAGGCTGTGGATTACCAGGTAAGGTTCTGTTCTTCATCTTTCTCCTTGGGCAGCTACATGGCATCTCTCTGACTCTGTCTACTCTATATATCTCTTCCAGCCTGGGTATATTTTGCCCTGCTATAGGTCAAAGCAGCTTCTTTATTAACCAATGGTAATAAAACACATTCACAGCATAGAGAGGGGAATCCCATATCAATTATTTGATTTGCACTTTATTGTGATGCAATGCTGATCTTTTAAGATCTTAATATAAAAGAGCATGGGAGGCAGTATACAACATGGCCCTCAGTGGCCCCACCTCTTGGTATTCATGCTTGTTTTGTTTGTTGGTACCATCTCCTTGAGTGTATGCTGAAGTTGTTGACTTGTTCTTAAGCAGCTGAATACTGAAGCCTAGAGGGAACTCATAGCTGAGAACAGGGAGCACAAGCCTCTGTTTCTGTCTAGAGTGGCATTGATATCTCTTACTGTCTTGCTGACTTGGCGCTGAAAAAACACAGCTACATGAAACTGAATCTCATCTCTAACTAAGAGCTTATAAGAAACAAAAGGCCCTCAGTCCATCAGTCTGCAAGAATAATAACATACCTGCCAATCATGAAGGCAAACTTAGAAGGAAATTTTCCCAGTTGAAAACTCAACTGGCAGACACCTTCAGTGTGACTTGTGCCACAAGTACTTGGCTTAGATAAACTCAGATTTAGATCCACAGAGACTATGAGACAACAAATGATGTTGCTTTATTCACTAAGTTTGGGGTGGTTGTTATGAGGTAGTAAATAGCTAACGTATAACAGAGCAGTTGGAAACTAAAAGACTGGCAGTTGTGGGCAAGCAGAAATATCCATGATTTGAACCAGTTTAGATACAGGGAAAGTGATGAGATTCCAGATCTGTTTCTCAGTTGTTTGCTTTTAAAGGAAATTTTCTATTTAGCGTGTACAGAAGAAGGATTGGAAAGATAGCTGTACATGAAAAGCAAGTGTTCAGGGAACAAGACCCAGATAGAGTTAAAAACCTGGGGTTATGAACACTATGTAACATTTACGATCATGAGTAGTAAATAGTCCTAGAACACAGTGGTGTTTCAACACTGGGGAAATGGTGCATGATAAAACGGGAGGACTACAAGAAGACAGTGTCTTCTGGATGACACATGAATAAATCAGTTCAACAGCAGGAAAGGAACTCAGTGAAAGTATCCACAGAGACCACAAAAACTTGAACGTGATAGGTGAAGTGTGAGTAAGAATCTAGTTCAACTTGTCCCTTCAAATAGAAATAGTGTCTATATTCCCTCACTATGATTAAGTCATTTTTTACCTGCAAAGCACGTGAGTAAGTGTATAAAAAACAGTTCTATTCTTTGAAGACAAAAACCTTCCATTTGAAATAGACTTACTATACAGAGCCCTGTGAATCAACCTTCCAAATTAAGAACTAAGCTTCCAAAACAATAGCCACTGCATTCTTGATACACACAAAAATACCTTCTAGGTCCTTCCACCCCAGGACTCATTTCGGCCAAATAAGCAGATAAATGAAGGAACAGCATATTTTGTAAGGTCTTTGCTTTGTTAGTGCTACTGGCCATCCTGTTGAAACACTATTTGTGGGCCTATAATTTATACATTGTTTTAAATACAGACCAACCTCATATCCAAATGTTGCCCCCACTTCTTCGTACTTCCTTGAACATTACTATCCTCTAAATGTTCGTCCATGGAAATAAAAGTGGAAATCTTTACAAGAGGATTGGAAGTTATTTCCACAGACACTTAAGTAAAAAGGAACAATTCATTAACTGCAGACTGCGATGCAGTCTCTCAAGTTTATGGCTATTAGAAGGCACATTAAGGCGCAGATGCTAGAAATCTGAAATAAGCCGCACAAGCAAAATAATTACACAAGGCATGCTAGGTCTAAGATTTGTAGGTCACACTTTTTGAATAGCAATACAACATACAAATAGAAAAGTCAAGGTTCACTGGGAAAGAAATAAAAATAAATTGTAAATATGATAAAACTGACAAGTGCCATATGCAATACAAATCTTGAGAGAATTATACAATATTTGATTACCTGTCTGATGTATCCTTTGTTCTACTTTCATTTCTCTTGCTTTGATGAAATCCTCCTGACAAAATAACAGCTTAGCAGAGAATGGTTTGTTTAGTTTACAATTCCACCATTGTGGGAAAGTCAAGACAGGAACTCAAGTAATAGTCACATCATACTGTAGTCAAGAGCAAAGTGAGACAAAAATATAGTTTGCTGTCAGAATGACCAAAATCAAAAACACCAACGATTCCCTATGCTGGAGAGGATGTGGAGTAAGGGGAACTCTCATCCATTGCTGGTGGGAATGCAAACTTGTGCAACCACTTTGGAAATCAGTGTGGCGGTTTCTCAGGAAATTGGGAATCAACCTACCTCAGGATCCAGCAATACCACTCTTGGGAATATACCCAAG